>JAQBSW010004349.1:0-70398 GCA_029291075.1 Eudiplozoon nipponicum
AGAAGCACGCACAAGCATTGAGCTTGAACTGGATGTGACGCACGCAATTTGATTGGTTTCTATTTTCCACACTCTCTCTATGTTCAAATTTTTCTATCTTGTTTTGCTTTCCAATTTATATATAAAGATATGTTCATGAGTAGATATTTGAGAAGACCATGAGAAAGAAAATTTTCTATATCTGATAAAATTTCTTTTTGTTTTTGCACACAAGAAGGGAACAATGAATTCGTTATTCAATAGCTCGCATTTCAAAAGAATATATATATATATATATATATATATATATATATATATATATATATATATATATATATATATATATAACTAAAATGCGTATAGACTTAAAATGTACAGTATTACCAATATTCTACATAAACTTCGGTGACATTTCCGTTGATTAAACGATTATATTCGTTCTTTAAGTTAAGTTTGCCGTCGAAATCCCTAGGGGAATGAACAATGTGCGAAAGTTGATTTAACTAGCACATGCCGCTATCCACTGAGTATGAACTGCATCGCTACATCAAAGGTTAATTTATTGATTAACAGAAACTATGCATAATCGATACAAAATTTGAATGGGTGAACAAAGGAGAAACGTCATAATTCGATCTTTTGCATAATTACGCATCTTCTAATTTAATCGCTCATTTTAGAAATAATTGATTAATTTAAAGAATATATAATTTCATTTATAAATTACAAACAATTTTCACTGAATAGCTAGTGGTGAGGCTGTCCAAAACATTAATTATCACCTGATAATTATAATAATTCTAAAATACCTCTAGTCTAATCTCTATATAGAAATAGCAAATATTTAATCAATTAAGTCGTTTTTGGCCTTTCATTTAGGTCATAATAATGAGTTCAAATACCAAAATTATACAAAATGAATTGCTATATACCAAAGTAATATCTTTAAACCTTTGCAGAAAAAAAGTAATTTTCTGAAATCATGCGATGGTCTATGATATTATAATTTCCTATTTATTTATAATTATCGCTTAAATCATCCACAGTTGATCACATACCAAATTTTAACAAATAACATATTTTGAAATTGCCCTAAATTATACGCAGCCAAGTGATAATGAACAAATATGCTATTTATGTTTATTATAGCGTAGAAAAACACATTTAAATGACATTTTCATAAATACATCTCACACGTGCCTAATAGATTATAAACGACACTGGGAAACTGAGAATTGATTACAAGAAAATGCCATATTATTGCCCATTTCAAAATGCACCCTTGTCATTTCAAAAAAATAGTAATTTCTGTAACACCAACCAAAACCGTAGCTAAACGAAAATTCTTGTCAAAAAATTATTTAATCAATAAACAGAAACTTAGAGTATATCAATTTAAAGCTCTATTCATAAAATTATTTTGATTCAAGAGATCGTAATAAAATTTGTCTGTCGTGAGCTAATACAAATTAAGTGCATTCACAATTTAAATTGCCTATTTAAAGGCCTATTGAAATACTCTATTACGAACATACCAAAATACGATTTTTCACTAAGTTAGGGTGTTTTATTACTTTTCTTCTATAACCATTTCTGAACACAGTTTCCTATCATTTGCCAGTGTACTAATTACACGAAATGTCAATATTTTTACCGATATAGATTTCATATCAAATTTCCTGTTTTTTAATTCAAATAATTCCTTATATAACTCTGCTATCCGTTTATGCTTACAGAATGCTAGTCGATTACATCTATCTTATTTTGTAGTATGGCTAATCTCTGTTGAATCGCACACCATTCCTCATATTCTAAATTTAATTGGTTGCATTGTTTTTCCCACGCACACTTGTCTACAATCACGATAAGAAATTTCTTAAATACCTTATGTATTCAATAGTGCGAGCTTTCCCGTTTGATAAGGAAATAAGCTGCCCAATATAAATGCTTGTTTTAAAATAGTCCTCCTTTAACTAAAGTTTTTTGCTTTACTTCCCAAAATCCGTTTCAGGTATAGTCATTTTCTTCCAGGCAACTTTTATTTCCCGTAAGTTTTTTTCTTATATGTCATACATAGAATCAACAAATCCAAAATTAGAACGTTAGCCAGTTCTTATAATTTCAACACACCGAATAATCATGTGCTTCAAATAATTACTGATTTAATCCTTCCAAACTGAGAAGACTTTAGTTTCGTGCCCACAATACAAGAGATACCTAAAAATTAATCAATTATTCTTGAGTTTTAGTATAACAAAAAATATTGATTAGTATTATACGTTTGTTTAAAATTTGTGATAACTAGCCTTGCCAACAAAAACGATATTTTTAGTTAAATCAGTATTCCTGTTCTTGAATAGTAAATCGGACATCTATACAAATGTTTTAAACAATGCGTTTTTTATCCACACATCACAATGGAGAATATGGATATAACACAATATAGGCAGAGCTGAAGAAACGCTTTGCTAAATGCATTTTATAACTAAATAGAGAACTAATAAGATATTTTATTAAAAATTTATTTAAAACAGAGCATGCACAGGTAAATTCCTCAGTGGTTGAATATATTTAGCAGAATTTCGCACAGCGTATCTCTTTTCATAGGAGAACCACCAAATCCGAAGGCGTCACTGGACGTAGTATTCGCTCTATTTTCTGTTTTTGCAAAAGATAATTGAGGTAAATAACCGCTCTATAGCAAAATAGCGATTTTGATAATATGATACAGAAATCACGCGAGATAATAAATAATTATTCGAAATTATAGATACGGTGATCAGTATTTTAATTTTTTATAATAGATTCATCTATTTAATAAAATTAAATGCTTCTATTTTCATTGTCTTATAATATTTTCCTGAATTTACATTCGGAAAATATTTCATCCGTTTGGTTTAGCAATAATACCCATAATCATATGAACTTAAAATATTATGTTGATTTGGTGTCATTGTTTATGCACTAACTTTGGTGCCACTTACGCTACAATTCTGTGACAGAACACTCTAATCTGTCACTGTTGAACAGATATCATAGAACTAGTGGAAATAAAATATCCTTATTTATGAACAGGAAGGGCATGACAATTTAACATTTAAGATAAAATATATTAAGATAAGAGAGAAATTTTCACACCAGCAGACATGAACGCTATTGATTGTTTTCGTAAAATGAACACTAGTTACGAAATTGCGAAAATTATGCAAATTTAATACACCTTGTTTTATTCGCTGCACTCAGCATTTTTCCTTAAACTGTGGTAATTTGTATAGGTAAAACTATTTAATCAGACATTTGTACACAAGGCTTCGATCAGATTTTGTCAATTGCCCATAAAAGCTGCTAAATAAACATAATGTTTATAATAAGATAAATGAAAACCCAATAGACAAGTAAAAAAGCCATTTTAAGAAGACGATCTATAAAACGATTTGACCATATGAATGGCACATAGTATATGATAAATTATTATTACTAAGAGATACAGTCCTAAGAAATGTAAATGACTCAGTACTGCTTCAAAATAAGGAAATATACTATGGTTAACTTTAAATGTTTAAAAATTCATCAAATTCTACAATTAAAATATTTATTTTCAATAGTATTAGAAAATACTCATATACTTCACATTATACACTGAAATATACTTTTATTTCATAATAGCATCAATAAATAGATTTCGCCTGAGAGGGAAGGACTAATTGGTTTAGATGCTTAACGAAATAGGTTGCGTGGTGTCTTTTCTATAAAAAATTCAGATGGTGAGTTGGAAATTCAAGTCTAAAGGGATGCCATATTGGCTCCACATAAAGGAAAGGCTAACCAAAATATCGATAGTTAGTAAATAATTGAAAATTTGTGTAGTGAGTGGTAGAGTGGATCAGACGCAAGAGCACCAGATTCCGTAGCAGACGTGTCCCTGATCGAGCCCTGTCCGCGACAAATTCTGTACAGTTCGTGATGTGTTCCAATATGGATGACAAACGTATTTTCCTAATGGGTCAGGAGTTTATATCAAGATCAAAATCTCGATTAAAAGTAACAGTTTAGATGTTCTAGAGACCCTTTGGGCACTACCACAAGAGGGCCTCTTAGATGTCTGGCCTGAATCATCCATATATGCGGTATAATCATCTAATTTAGAACCTCTATATACCTCAGAATTATTATTTTTAACTACATTTCTCAAGTCAAACTGTTAATTGCTATGTATCCTCAATATTTACTAAACTAGCCATAATATTAGAATAAGATTTCTTGCAATTTATATATTATTACCTAAATCAGACAAACTAAAACTTTCAGTCCTGATCGCATATATTTCATATATTATCTTAAAAACACTTCTCAAATAAACATCTTCAAGCCGAACTTTTTATGAGTTTACTTCATGATATTTTCATGATATCAGTTTATTAACTAGAAAAATTTCTCTATTTAACCTAAAAACTAGAGAGATTTCAATTTACATTGGAGAAAATAACAATTAAGTGAGTTATATTTTCTTGAATAAGAATTGAACCAAAGTGATAGGATATTATAAATAAAGATAGTGACAAGGAAGATACCTGGTCCAGAGTCCTCTGAAATTTCTTCGCCTTTATGAAATGAAAATAGACATTTTATAATCAATGATATTAAAGAAACCTTAAAATAGTGGAATAATGATAATTTGATGAAGAACAGAAGAGAATAAATGCTACATTCATAACAAATAATTATCCAATAAAAGTGAATGAAAAGACAATAAAGAATATTTTTATAAAATTTTATTTAAAAACTAATGACGTAAGTTGGAAATCATCACTAAAATATCACTGGATTTTTAAAAATACCAGATTTCAGATTGTACAGTATTGTGAGGCGTCTAGAGATTAAATTAAACATTCGAAAGTTGTTTAAACAAATATTCATTATACGTGATATGTTACGAAACAAAGGTAGATGATAGAACTAATGAATACGTCGGGAGTATATGAAATACCTTGCAATGGGTGTAATCTATTTTATATATTGGGGACTATGCAGAAAACATAGAGCGAAAAGTAGAAAATAAGGCAGAATGCAAACAGGGGCAAATAAAGAGATCAGATCCGACAAGACACTAACATAAATCCGGCCATTAGACAGATTTTTAAGGTTGTAAACGCAAACAAATACGAAATCCTAGTATATATATATATATATATATATATATATATATATATATATATATATATATAGGAAAAAACAAAGGTAGATCATGTATTTTGATTTCTTATCTAGAAGCTATATTGCGTAGCGCTGACGCTGAATATCTCTTAAAAGTACCTCACTTAGTGTCTCACAATAATGAAAAATGACCGATTTAGGATTTGCTATCTTTCTAATGTCATACTTTGGCAAGGTTCATTTTAGGCTACTGTAAACTGAGTATTTGTAAAATTCAGTTAAAATCTCAATTTTCGAACATACCAGTTTTCTCCAGTTGTCCTTTGATGATATTTCACCATTGTATCTTAGTATGGAGCATTGGTTAGGTTGGCTGATATATTGCTTAAAAAGTCGAACTAAACTTCTTACCCAAAAGGCTACCAATGGAACTCCGGTAGATGGATGTAACAGTAGAAATTGTTCACCGCCTATATCGAAGCTGAGTGATAACATTTGCAATATACCCCTCAAAACACTGCGCGTCGTACACTCAAAAATTGATAAAATCCTTAATATGTGAAGATTTGTTTGAACCAATCGTAATTAGGCTTAGGTTGGCAGGCCTTTTTAACTGAGTCTTATTGGCATAAGCTGCTTTCGAAAACACATTTCTGAAGAAATTTAACTCATTTTACGCGTGTTTACCTGCCGAAAGTGCCAGACGACACGACCTTCTGCAACAGTCACTCCTCTTGATTAACGGTATTTTCGCACGTATAATTTTCAAATCACTACAGAAAATTTGTTTACCATGTATCTTTGTATTTTACTGTATTTCATAGCACAGAATATTAAATTTTTTCCTGTAAATTTTGTCTCAAATAGCATAGTGCTATGTTTGTTTGTTTCAAATATCCTTATGAACCTCACTGAAACGAAGGAGCTCAGCTGTATCGTACACTGAATGGCAATTGCCCTCGTTCCGTGACAAATTTTACATTCTTAAAAGGTAGGTTGTTGATTTATATTCTACATTGAATTCGTCGTTTCTAATAGAATTTCGTATTCACTTGAAATCTGTAAAAAAAGCACACTTCGTACGTAGGCAGACAAGTAACTATTTGTCTGAAGCTTTAAGAAAATACTTCATTTTAAATTAACAAGACTGATTTTTCCTTCTCATACCTGCTACTTAACAGAATTACGTTTTTCGCCAAAACCAAATTGGCAACAGACATTTGTGTGTGGTCTGTTTAATTAAGATTATTGACGACAAGCGCAAAACGTACACACAGATCTTGTTTAACAACATTATTCTGTATAGAATTTTGCACATTGCCCGCAATATAAGCAGAATAAACGTTAATTATAGAAGCATAATAAAATAAAGTTTAAAGAGAAATACGACTCAGACTAGGATTTACAATACTTAAAAATTCAGTAAATTCAACAGCAATCTAAATTTCAAGTTGCACATTTTTAACATATAGCATTTCTCCAGAACTTTAAAACTATGGGGATATATTACATAAGGTGAAGCAAAAATTGGTATATTTTAGCATTTATTAAAAACGGAACTACCTAAATCAGAATAAAAACGCTTCAACATTTCAATGTAGTGCTAGCAATGTCTCACTAGCGCAAACCGTTGAACTCCTTAAGATTTCTGCAAGCTTTGAATAATTTTTAAACTCAATTTAATGAGGCAGATGTTTACACTTGCTGATCTGAATCCCATTTTTTACGAAGCGGCAATTTTTCTGCTTTATGCGTATAATTTGCAGCTCATTTACTACCTTTATTTCACACTGCTGCAAATTTAATAACTTCGTAACTATTGTAAGTAGGGTTTTTTTATCGCATGCCAACAAATTGTCTGCTATTCAACATTGCTAGTGCCGTAAAGTAGGCATAAAAAGGCTTTTAGTAAAATTAAATTGTATCTCACTTAATCGTCCTATTAAGATATTTTGCTTTGAAACATTTAAAAATAAACGTAATTTATCTGTTTTCCTACGCTAAGCTTTCTGTTTTAACAAAAATATATTTAAGCCTGTGTGCGTGTGTCTCGTATAATTCAAGTTTAAGCGTGATTCTGTACTCTTTATAATCACAGTTCTACTACATTATTATATATATATACAAACTTTGAGATATTCCTGGATTATATACTACAGTACCAAGATATTGAGAGTTGGAGTGACCCACGATGAAAATGTGAAGAATAATTTAGACATGGCAGAGTTTCAGTCGTATAGTTCACCTGCTGAACTGCACTAATAAGAGAAAGTGTTAATTGCGGAATTTCACGTTCTAGTCTCAAACGGGAAGATAGATGAAAGAAATTACCTCAAAACGGTAATTTACGGCATTTTGATAGATTTTCGATAAATTGAATGCCCTTCCTGTGCATGATTGCCGGATACATCGAGTTGAATTCGTTTCACTACATATTTACCGTCCCAGTCGGATTTGGTCGTTTTTCGCTGTGCAATGACGTTAAGCCGCTATTTTTGTAGAAAGTGAACACAACAGACCGTCAATAAAACACAAGCCGTCAGCCAGTATTGTTGAGCATAGCGTAGGAAAAAACTGCAATACATAGGTTGACTCTCACCAACCCAGACTAAATCAGACGATAGCACGCACAGCCAGGTATGAGAACCAGTACTATTTTAAAAGGTAGGGACGTAGTCTATCGCGCCGGCGAAATCAGAGTAGCTATTACTGTGGTAGATGTAAATATATACACCAAACCATATCAGGTCCAATTTTGAGTTTGGTCATTGTAGTTTAATAGTATGGTAAAGTGGGAAACGTACTTTGCATTGGAACCTAACATCATTATATAGCAGGATAATACAAGACAATTAAGTAAAGCCTTTTCGGAGCTGAGCTCTGACGAAAGGAAGCTGGTCATTTTAAGCAGGCTCTCATAAACCAATTTTATAATAAATTTAGACCTCTTTATATATCAGGCACTACATATATTTTGTATTTTTACCGAGGATTCCTAATCATATTTTTATAATAGCACAAAGAAATGGTACTACTTAAATTATTACAATGCGGACCTTTAAAGGGACAATATTTCTAAATGCCTTTATAAATTTTCAAGCGCCTGAAAGGAAACAACTTATATGTTTCAATTAAATCGATTGTAAAATAAATGCTTTTGACTAATTACTGGTCAACAAGCTTAATCTAGATCAGTTTTAGAGGTATATATATAAATCTATAAATCCATTGTTTTTTTAAGAAAAGATCGAGGCTTTTTGATTATTTTGAAGAATTAAGGAAACATAGGAACTTGTTATAACCAAAGCAAGTTTTTTAATTTATATTTCCTTTTAGTTAATTAGCCTCAGTAAATGTTGTAGTTGGAAAACGTCAATTTCGCGATTTAAATTGTTATGATACTTAAACTTAATTTAAGACTAAAAGAGGGCTCCTGTCACGTTCAAATGCAGAAAAACAACGCTACGTAACGGCCATTCAAAGGGTCACTATTAAATTCATCAACTTAACGCCATGAATTTATGAGTACTGAAGTTTAGTTGGCTGTCATGAAATCCTGACAGTACATACCATTCTTCTGTGCCTTATGCCTAAAGTTGTCAGTATTTGGAAGCATTTTTTGAATAAGTATTCTTGAGTTGATTGCTCAGAATCCATTAATGGATGCCGTGCAGACTCGGTAAAATTTGTAGCTTCAGCAGTACATGCAGACAACAAATATTACACAAATCTATTAAATAACATATTTTCGTATTTACGGTATGCATGGCCGCACTTCGTAAGTAAAAAGCGCAGTTACAATTTAACGGAAGCAAGACCTTAGTGCTAGTGATATAAAATATTGATAACTAACATGAAAATAAACGTAAGCGTAAATATTGTCAAGGTGGCATACATCATTCCTTTAACTAGGGAATTTTTATCCAGAATAATGAATAAAACATTTAACTTCACAGGTAAACAACCGCTGCCGAACGAATGGAAAATGCTAGACAGGAAATTTTATTTAGATCCGATTAACCACAAATACATCGTGTGACGTATCACTGTGACAAAATGTGTACCAGTGTTAATTTTACGTTTTACACTAGTTCGAAAATCAGTTTTGTGTCTAACCTAAGGCTGACTTTGGTCACAACAGTGGTTATTTGCCGGCACAAGTCTGCCAATAATATGAACATAACTATCGTTTGTAAGAAAGATCATAACATCAATATCTATCCGAGACACATTTGATGGCAGAAATTTCGTCGATTACCGTATGTGTAGTCATCCTACCTGGGTTGTAATCTACCGCATATCCAATCTAGATAAATATTTTATTAAAGTCCAATTCACGTAAGCCGGTAAAGACATTTCAATAGCTGTTTTGGATGTTAGGTTGGTGGCATCATATTTATCGGGTGCTAAATTATTTTAGGAGAGTTTTTTTTAAATATTTTTGTACAGTTTAAGTTGACTCCATTGTAGTGTGTTGTGTGGACAGACATAGGATTGAATTAAACGAACATTGGTTGCGCGGGTGGTGATAACAATTATTATAATCAAGGTTGCGGTCTTGATATAAACACCTGACCCATTAATTACTTACATATGCCAGTATAAACTAAGAATTGTATAGTGTAGAAAAGGTGTTTATATCAAGACCGCAACCTTGATTATAATAATAGGATTGAATTGTTTGTAAAAATGCCGAAATTATCGCACCATTGACAGTTACTACATGGTAAGCCCGAGCTGGCGGACGTTAAGTTTGCCAAATGTCGAGTTCTATGCGTCTTTCAATTTTCTTAATTCATTGATTTCTATGTAGGCAATGGTCAGTTGAAGAATTGTTGGATTTATAAAGTTATCAATTTGGTTACTACCTAATCCAATAACAACTTTCCTAAATCTGTTTAGGCACATTACGTAATGGATATTGGAGTTGAACAATGAAAAGTACGGAATTTCATTTAAATTAATATTTCACTCCTTACTGCATGTTAACGGGGTTCTGTTTCACACAAGTTTTGAGGAATATCCTTTAGTTTAACAAACTCCATTCACAAACTCAACAGTTTTTAGAGTCAACAAATTATAAGCTGATAGGTGTTTCCTTTAGCATTGAAAATCGCTGCTGCACAGTTATAGGTAAGATGCCAAATTCATAAACTATCGTGAGCTGGACAGAAGCAATTGGGCAATAAGGTTTATCACATTTTGGAAATTTAAGCTCCAATGCAAAATAATAAGCTTAGAAAATTTTGGAAAGTTGAAAACTATTAACATGGTTTGGTGTTAAGGCTATCCAACTCTATCCAATCACGTTACGTTTGAGGCCAAACGGATGAGAAAATCCAGAATGATTTACTACAGTGTATGGACCCATATAATTCAACAAGCATAGGTTGCACGACGCTCAAACCAACTATTTACACGAAGGTTGCGATCTTGATATAAAAACAGTCCCATTATATACATAATTTCATCAGTATAAACTAGGTATTGTTTAATTTGAAAATTAAATTCATTCAATAGACCGGTGGTTAGAACAACAAATTGTGAGAAAATTTGTCCAGGTTCGAGCCCTGTTTGCAGCAAATTCTTGACCGTACGTAAGGAGTTCCCAAAAAGGAAAAACCGGTCTACTGAATGAATTGACTTTTCTAAATTATACGAATTTCTCTATAATGTTTCAAGAGAGAGAAAGGGATCTTTCACGGAGAACATGAGTTTCGCTGTGGTAGATTAGTGTGTTTCATTTGAGCTGGCTTCAGGCGCTTCAGAAATAGACATTATTACTATTATCTCACACTACTTATTAGTCCAGTTCTTTTTACTCGAAAGTAACAAGAGAAGAAGGCATGATAGGATTTTCTTTCTAGTTGTTTGTTGTTTGTAAGACAGAACTTCATTTCGACAGTTACATAGATGGTCAACAATTCCTATCATTGACTACACATAATAGATTATTCTCAGCATTGAGTATCACGCGCCACCTGTTCTACTCAAAGTGGATAAATGCCAAGACTGTGTGTCTGTTTGAATGATTGCATCATCTAGCATATGTATGATACAGAAAACGCGGTAAAATATTATTTATATTTCACATTTTTGAAGTACACTGTTCTACCAAAAATTAGGTAAACACAGACAACATGCCATCCTGTTCTCCTGAGTCAGCTGTGCGAGTCGAAACTCGTTGGATAAATGCATTCACTTGATTCTGCACCTAAAGCTGTGGTGCGAATTGTGTCAGAAAAAGTCTCCATGCTAGCAGCTGAGGAGATCAAGAAGGCCAGAAGTGCAGATCAGGCCACATTACAGTCGGCGATGAAATCAAAATTCGCTTAAGAAACATTTAAAGATAAGTTCATTGTTTGCGCCATACTACGTAGGATATATATGAAGCCAAATTTTTAGGTTAAGTTGAAGTAAATAGCTTACAGGATCGGCATGTGAGCAGCAAACCATCTGGAAAACTCACGATAAGACAAGTTCAGAATATATTTTTGTGGCTTGGTTAAAGCTGGTTCCACTTTTTACGTTACTAAGTTCACTATGTACGAAATCATAGGGAGATCACTTCGTTATAGGTTTGTTAGACGATCATATGAACATCCTGAATCTTTTCCAAGAAAATAGCTACACAAAGATGCTAAGCATCATCAAATGATGACCTCTTTTTTCCGGAACGGCCACAGGGTCTTCTGTGCAAAACGTTTTCACAGGATAGCAGGGTTTTTTCAACCATGCATCGAATAACACATTACAATTTTGTACTAAACTGTTTGTTTCTCCAAATAGAACCCTACGAATCCAAGTTCTGCTGAGTTGTGTGTATTTTTTACATTAGAATGGACAGATGCGAAAACTAAAACAACAGTTGAAGGCAGTTTTACTTGCTGCAGGTAAACGAGATTAAGTAGCAAGCATACGGTTAGTTCTGTTTATAGTTGAAGAAACGTATTTGAGTTAGTGCATGGTGAACTTCTCTGTCTACCTGGGGATTTGGTTCGCGAGTTTGGCTAAGGTAGGAAAAAATTTCCAGTTTTTTTAAAAGTAAATCCCTACAAACACCAGCACGAACTAGGACTTCCTGGGTATTATGTTATCACTATGATAATTTGAAAGAGGCGGATCGTGTATACGAATGTAGGATTGCATCACGTATTACTTTGACTTCAATATATGAATTTACTTATAGAGCTAAAATAATGAATGATGTGTGGGGCTGTCAGTGGATACATTTTATATATTTTCCATCTTTCTAGCTGTTCTTAGACTTTAATCAGAGCCAAAGTGATAAAAGATAATATATATACCACTTTTGTGAAATAAACTGGCTGGAATAAATATGGAAAATTAATCAGTATGGCAATGATTGATTAATTAAAATTTCTTGAACTGTTGTAACGAATACTCATGAGAAATGGAAAACGACACGGATGAGGTCAGATATGAACGTCGTTGAACTACCTAGAATTTGTGAAAATAATAACACCGACGATTTTAAATTAATGCAGGTGATATAGCATCAGAAAAGAATCGTAAATATTGAACCGTTAATTAAATTATTTTTACTCACAGGTAAATTTTAGGCAAGTAATCACTACTTATTTTTATGTAACTAAGAAAGGTAGTTGCATGTGTTAATATTATTTCTCGCTCTTTTGTAGAAGAGTTGGTACCACCCGCGCAATCAATGTTCGTTTAATTATATAAATATTCATGTCAATACCATTGCCCCATGTAGAGTGGTGTCTGTTCCGTAATGACAGATTGGGGATGGGTATAAATGGACGCCAAATGAACTGCACCTAAAGGAAAATAGACTAACCAAGTTACATTAGTTAGTATATAACCGAAAATTGTGTGCAGTGTAGTGTGCGTCAGGGTGGCTCAGTGGTTTGAGCACCAGATCCCGAAGCAGACGTTCCCAACGTTGCGCCCTGTCCGCGGCAATCTCTGGCTAGTACATGATGAGCTCCCAATAAGGGCGAAACCGGTCTACTGGATGAATTGCCTTTTCTACACTATACAATTCTTAATTTATACTGACATATTTAAGTAATTAATGGGTCAGGTGTTTATATCAAGACCGCAACCTTGATTATAATAACTGTTATCACCACCCGCGCAACCAATGTTCGTTTAATTATATAAATGTTCATTTCAATACCACTTCCCCATGTAGTGTGGTGGATGAATTGCCTTTTCTACACTACACAATTCTTAGTTTATGCTGACATATGTAAGTAATTAATGGCTCAGGTGCTTATATCAAGATCGCAACCTTGATTAAAATTATTTGTTAGCATTGCCAGCACAAACAATGTTCGCTTAATAGCATAACAGGAAATATAGTAAAAGTTAGAACTCGTCTGAATGAGACTGGTATTTTGACCACTAAAATTATTTCTGCATAAGGACCAAGCTCACTTGGCCGTATACTATAATGTCGATAGGATTTCAAACGAAAAACTGTTCATGACGTGTAAACCTGTCTCGTTGAGGTCCAGCTAACAAATGCGTTCCGAGAGGGGAATTAGGTTGGCAAAATCGTTTAATTTTTAGTGCTAAAACTTTGCTTCAATGATGCTTTATAAAGAATTTTTACTATGTGCAAAGGCTTATAATACGGGTGCAAATTTTTTCCAAATTTTAAAGTTAAAAATTGTACCATATCGGTCAAAAATTTCTTGGTTAAAAGTTAAGTGGGTTTTGGGCGTAGTCCTTGCTAATAAGAATGAGTCACAATTAGTCATTACGTATATGCGTGTGAAACCTTTGTTCCTCGCAGACTTTAGCTAATCCATTTCGAACTTGTCCTGCTAAATGGATACTAGGTGCTCCATCTTAACGAATATATGCATATATATTAACACTCCGCAACAGAGAATATGTAACTATAATTTTTTTAAAAGTTTTCTTAATAATTAGCAAACTTATACTTAATTACTTCAATTCTTTGTGAATCGATTTTTCTAACAAAAATAAATGTCATGATATTTACATGTGTTAAGAAAAATGCCCTAATGAAGATAGGAAGCCGATAAGCACCATAAACGTTAATCTTAAGCTAATAGTTGAAACTTTTGATCGCCCTCCACAAATTGAAAAAGTCTGCCCAAGTTTTTACTATGATACCAACCCCAGGCTTCAAGTCATATCTGAATCGACGCGAACGCTATTCATATACTCAACACTAAGATTCAACTCGTCAAATATGATTAGCCATAATGCCAAAAGTGGATGAAAAATTAAACTCTTGGTTTATGGCAGAGTTCACTTATACGTATGGTGCAGGCTTCGTTTTGTCCCAGACTAGATTTGACTACTTCTAAGTAAGTGCATAATTGGGACAAAGGCATGGCTTACAACATGAAATAACTTACTAAGTTTACGTGATACTAAACTTATATATAATCAATTAATATTCCGTGATTAGATTAATACCTCTACGTTGAATGATATTTATAACCTGTCCAATTCTAGTCCTCCAAAAACATTGTTTGCGCATTGGTCGCGCCATGAATAATATTTGCACAAGTAGATAAATTGCAGTCGATCTCACACCTAAAACGGTTAGCGACAAGTAGAATCTACTGCTTAGCAAGGAAAAGTCCAAGCATAAACGGCTTCTCTGTTTACTGGAATTGTCGGAGCTGCTTTCAATTTGACTCCTACATGAAGGCATTTTAAACAACAATTAATTGTTAGCGTTGGCGAAGTGATTGAATAGAATCACTGCGTTTAAATTCAATTACATATTTAGAGCATTTAAATGTGACTAGGAAATCGAAATTCAACTCGCAAAACGAACAGTTTTAAGAGCAAAAAAACTAAAATATTTGCTGCTTTAACGCAATGCGTGTCATCGCTGATATGACGTTTATCTGATAGTAGACTAGATTGAATTCCAAAATGAATTTAAATTTTAGATGTCAAATTTATATCAAAGTAACAAAAGGTACTTAAATTATACAATGAATTATGATAAAACTATTAATAAGGCTTAATTGTTGTTGAAATTTGTAATGCTTAAAAAATAATCGGCTAAACGCATTTTCTAAAGAGAAATGTGAATGAAACTAATTAATAAATATTGAGAAGATGCGTTGGAAATGCACACCAGTTGTAAACAGACCAATTTTACATAACAGATACACAAAAGTGTTCGTCAATTTTAAGTAAAAAACATTTTGAAAGGATGAAGTGGACGAAGAGTGTGACTATAAGGAGAGTGTTTGAACAAACACGCAAACCAACCCCCAATTACCATCAGACACCAACAAGCAATGAAACAACTAATCAGCTACGGGCCTAGTACAAACGCATTTCGGCATCACGCAAATGTCAAAGTTTAGTGTTTTAATGCTAACTGCCCCACGGACCGTTGAGTTCGTCATTTGGCTGTGAATTTTCTGGTCAGATGAAGGCTGTTAAATTTTGGTACACTAACAATTTAGCGCATACAGATATATATATATATAGGTATGTCATCTAAACTAGCTGGTATAAATAAGCAACAACCGAAAATATAGACAAACGAGCAAGAAAAATGTCAGCATTAGAAAAAATTCGCCTGTCAAAGAAAATGAAGGCAACTCTGGTGTTAAGCCGCACTTTTAGCATTTCGAGAAAATTAATCTCCTTTGGCGTCTATGTTTGGGGCTAATGAATAAAATACCTGAAACGCGACGGATTATGTGCAGAGTTGGTGAGAAAATTTTTTTTAAAGGTTTTATACAAATGCAGCCATGCAGGTTCATCTAATTAGTATGAGAAAATAACATCTTTTTTCGTCAACATGGAATTGCGCAACTATCTTAAACAATCTGTTCACTAACCTAGAATGGCGAAAAACTTTTTATGATGTCACTCTGAATTTTCTGAGTTGTTTTATTGATTATAATTCATTGGGTGTGTGTTAAAGTATGCTTGACTGATATGTTTTTTTGATTTTTAATCTATTTGACTAGGTGTAATTATGTTGATTGTCATACCAAAACCGAATCATATTTTGCTAAGCGAGTCATCACTTGTAATAGCGGTGAAAAAAGTACGCGGTCTCGGACATTTCTACTCGAAATGCACAATTCTCATATGAATTCTGAATCTACCGTATTTCATTTTGAATTAATTACGTTCATTTTGCAAAAAGCCTTATTTTAATTGCAAGCATTAATGTTATCATGTTATAGGCGACAAGGATTTTTATACAATGATGATTTTATTGAAAAATGACTTTGGCATTAATATTTTCAAAACAAATTTCATATCTCATTATCAGGTTCGTTCTTAGTCCAGAAAAAAACCTCGCAAATAATTTCAAATATTTGATCAAAATGCATGGTCTTGATCTGCGGTTTAGAAAATGGTCGATATCTGACGACATGGATCGTAACCGGGTTTCGAGACAACAAACTTTCTAATATTGACAATGAAGAGCATAAATACTTGCAATATCTTGACTGCCTAAAATGTTAGATCATCATCGAGTGCAAATAGATTTAGATTTTATTCCGTTGACTCGCTTAATGAAATACTTAAGACTTTTTTAATTCGAAAGTAAACGAAGGTTCAAACTTCCATAAAAATACATTTAGATACTTAAAACAGTATGGATTAAAGGATATATTTATTCGGGCTGCAAGGAACATGTTCTTAGGAATGCATTTCACTGAAATTGAAAATATTATTAGTCCACAACAAATTCTAATTCAGCTAAAGCATTATACTCCGGCCTTGGTTGACGTCAGCTATCCCATTTTTAGTTAAAAATATCATTAAACATAAATTATTTGTAAATTCTTGATTGTGGAGGAATTATGTGCATGGATTTTAGCATTAAGCACATAGCAACTAGAATATCATTTATATAGGACCAAACATATTAGTTTAACACCATTGATAAACGGGGCAATTTCGTGTACATTTTCGGCACATCCGTAAGGGTTGTTACTACACCTCAAATTCATTACTTGTGTGACATCGCAGAATATTCGCCATGTATAAATAGATACCGACACCGTAAATGGCACCAACAACATAATATTACACGCACACATTTTTAAAAGATTTAGAAATCCAATTTTCTCACACATTTCGGCAAAATATATAGCTGGTCTGGAGTACAGTGCTGTTTCGAATAAGTTGTCAGTAAGCACGAAGCACATGCGTACACTGAATTTCCTTTTTAAGCATGCTGACTACTTCATATCATCCGGTCATCTACAAACAAAATTTTACAACTGGCAGCCGTCTTCCTTTAACATTTTCTCCAGCATACAATCGGATGCCTATACCGTAAAATCAACTAATAGCTAACGCTTCGATCTTATTGTCAAATGAGGTCTACTCCACGATGCACGAGCATTTATAACGCAAGTTTGGCTTTTCTTAGTAACTTAGATTTTTGTGTATCGTAACTTTTGACTATTTAGACTGTCAAATATATGTAACTTAAATTTCTGTATTTAAAAAAAATACAATAGAGAATTGTAATAAAAATGCAGAAGATTTGCACAGCATTTAAATCGATGAATTAATGTAGTTAATTTTGCGTATTATCTTCGTGCATTGGGCTGTTGGCCTCAGCAGCAATTGCAATGAAAGAACCTCACCTTTATGCACAATTTCATTCATAGAACCACAATAAAGACTTCACTGATTTGTCATATAATTATATATCTACTTTACATAATAATTATCAAAAATGAAAAAAGTTCTTTTTAATTTACGTAAAGGTTTGTTTTTCAAATTTAAATTCTAAAACGTTTGTGAAGTTTGTTTTTTGTGCATTATTTGTTTCTCTTCGTTTTAGCTGGGAAATCCATCACTTTAGGAATTTTACGCTTTTTCGTACAGAGTTCGTTTTAGAAAAATTCTACAATACAATTTTAACGATTCCCAGTAAATTCCACAGTAATCTCATCGCAATACACCATTTGACTTCGCTTAATAACATTAAAATAATAATTTATGGAATTAACATAATTTAAATCGTTTGTCATACTCAGAGTTTTGGCATTTGTGTCATAGTGTGAGGTCCAAACCTGAATTTTATTTGTATCATTGATCAGGATCGAATGGGAGATCGCAGGGTCGGGATTTACAACGAGTTAATTTTTTTTAAAAACATTCGACCTTCCACAATGTTTGACTCGTGATATGCCGTCGATTGCCACATATCCGAATTAAAGCATTTGCAAGAATGCCCAATACCAGTAACCAACAATGTAATTGTGAAACTGAGAAAAACGTTTTTGCACTAGACGTGTAAAGACTTTTTAAATCAATTTTAACCGATTTAAAAAAATTCTATTGCCATATTTAACCAGGTGCACAGTATGTAAGAACTATTTTCAATTACCATAACTGACGCCTTTGAATCTGTTTTGGCCGAAAACAAAGGACGCAAAGCGACTGAAAGAGAAATACCTCAGTCGGCCATTCGTCATACTATGATGAGGAAACAACGGCCGAAACTACTCAGTCGATTTATTTACACTTCTAAATACAATATGAGTTTTGCATTCTATTATCAACAAATTCTATTTCAAAAATAACTCATGTAATTTGTCGCAATTTCAATGTTATGTTTGATTTCAACTTTTTCATTGCCATATTGGAATCATTTCGAATTGCATTATTGCAGGCAGACTTTATATGAATTTGAATTTACTACTGCTTCAACGCGAGTAAAGACGGGATGGCGCTGTCAAACCGACGCTTAACCCTTGACCAAATATATAATGAATTTCGGGCCTAGTTCTGACTGAAACTGATAAGCCAACAATTGGCATTAAAGGCATATTTACAACAGAGTATATCTTTCGTTTATGCTTACACCAATAAATCCTTCTGATCCTATTTGAAATAACATGTTATGCAATATTACGCAATGCTTTAGACATAATTTCATTTTTATTGGTATTCCGCAAAAGAATATATAATTATTATAAACACGGATGCAGTTGAACAAAAAGAAAACCCTTTGCTAGACACAATTTAAGGTGCTTTTCATTTTCTTTTGTCTAGCAACAGCAGACGCCAAAAAATACACCAGAGATTAAATTGATATGTTCATATAAAATCTTACTTACATCAGTTTCGCTTATGAGATTTTGGTCTTCTTATAGACCACTCCTATATTTTCCTACTTTAAGTTGTATTAGCGTAACTTTAGCACTGCTCTAATCAGTCTTCTTGTAGCTTTATTGCTGATGTCGCCTTGCCCGAATGCTAACTTGGCCATAATGGTGTTGTGGAGAAGTTTAGTTTGCCCCAATTCTGTGAGTTATCCTGATAAATTTACTCATAGTAGCAAGGTATTTCTTCTCTCTCTGCCTCTCTCTCTCTCATAAATCTCACTAATAATTTGTTTAAATTCACTTATATACTTTTTTTCATTCCTTATGGTTATATGGCAGTGAAACATTAGTCACTTTTGACTTTTTTCTGGCTGCACATGATGATAATTATGATGATGATGATGGTGATGATGAGGATGATGATGATGTCTTATTGTAGTTCACCTTTATTTATCGAGCATTTATAAATATTGTTGATATAATTTTATATTGCTGCTTGTATAAATAATTAAATTTTTGGCATATATATCATATGTATAGTAAGCTATGTGCGACGCTTTGAAACCGCTCAAAACATTCAAAAATGCTATTAATAAACTTTATTTAATTATTGATCAATCATTTTGTAGCAAACTCATTGTATTATATAACATCACTTTGTTCAAGCTATAAAATGTTTTAACCATCTAATATTATTAACATGAAATATTATGATTATACCTTATTTACATTATACCGTTCGTTTATTCTAGGATTTGTTTGTCATTGTGAGTGTTCTTTTTTCTTTTTTTATTTTAGGCAAAGGATTAATTATAATACTAGACATAAAAACAACGAGGAACCATTCTGTGTTGAAAGAAGGGTTCATAAATGGCGACCGATCCAGAAATCGCACCTGAAATATTCGGCTCTAAGTTTAAAAAATGGCTCCAAATATTTTCAACGTAGTTAGAATAACGGTAACAAAATGAAGTATGCGGCTAAAAGAACTTTATTTGTTGTTTATTTCAGATCCGCATACTTGTTTTACTTTATTTTTGCCATTAGTCACGCAATATATTTTGTAATTCCGAAAATTATTCGAATGTTAAAAAGACCACATAAAGGTATGCTCATGATTTTATTTAAATTATAAGGTCGATATTGCAGTCAAGTAAGCTACAATTACAGGCTATTTGTTATACGAATGATAATTCAGCTTTTAAGAATTATTTATTAACTGCTGATTGATCTCCATAAACCGAGTTTTTAGTGCTTAGGTGATGGCTTTAGAAAATCGCAGAAAATTGGCGTTTTAATTGACGGCGGTTTTGCCATGTTGCTTACCTGGTCTTAAATTTTCATTAATGTCTGTTCCAAGTCATTAAAATTTATATTGACATTTCGTGACTGCAAAGATGTTGTTTAGCCGACATTTTCCGTATAGCACAATTCATGTGAGACTGACAGTGGTAAAAGCCGCCTCTACGGTTAATCCCATCTTATATATTTCAGTTTGATTCTCGTTTTTATGTTTGCCTCAGTGCACGGATGTTGACCATTAGCTTTAGAACTGCAGCAGATATTCTCTTTTGCATGCATGTTTAGATACAATGGGATTGGCGTGTCTCAGAAGCTACAAAACTTCATTTTTTTAAAATATTTATCACCAGCCGAACAGTCAAAAATTGCTCAGCATTTAAAGAGAAGTTGCGATTTTTTAAAGAAGTCAGTTTTCAAACAGAAATAAACGACAGGAACTGCCTAGTTCATAAGGCTCCGTGTATAGTGAAACCAAATTTTTCATTTCATTGCACATAAAGAAACCAGCGAATTATATTCGCTTTTCAGTCCTCTGTTTTTTGTACGTAAAAGAATTATTATTTTTTATGAAAATTAAGATAGATTGTCTCTTCTTCGAACTAAAACATGATTTACAAATATAATCACATATATACCTTTTTACAAAAGTAACGCCACAAGATATAAAATGATCGCCGTATTGAGTCGCACAAATTAAGCTTCATCATCAACATCATCATGCACAGCAAAACAAAAGTTAATATTAGCCAATTCTTTACTGCCATATCACCACTTTAATTTAAAAAATACGAATTTTTTAATAATTTATAAAATAATAATTTAGGCACAAAAATGATAAATGAGAAATTTATGAGAGAGAGGACCTAGTTACTATGAATATATTAACCTAGACAATAAACAGAAGTGACGAATTGTTAAACTTCTACACAGCCCCATTTCGGCCAGGTAAGCTTATAAACCGCAAATTGAAGTAATACAATTTATTAATATAGAAGGAACTAAAAACCAAGTTGCGTTGTTTATTATGTTCAAAAACACAGTGCTTTTATTAGCTTACTAAGAAAGATATTTCTATGTTATCCAGATCAACAATCATTAAAAAAGTAACGTAATTTTCGGGTTAATTAACCCTAAAAGTTTCCATTAATAAGCAATTATCGATTTATTCCGATTCGTCTGACCTCATGCTACATATATTAAAATAATACCAGGAGATAAGTTGTCTTGTATTATCTCTACACACACGCATATATATATATATATATATATATATATATATATATATATATATATATATATATATATATATATATATATATATATATAAAATCATAAGTGCTCTGCAACAGACTAAACGGTTTTATACCTGTCCTGCAAGTGACAGATTGCCCTACCAAAGAAAATGCATTAGTATAAGAAAACGCAATTTTTAAATTGCCCTTCTCGTTTCGGTATCATAAAAAAGGGATAAAAGCATTTTGCACGATGCGATATTTGGCCTTAAATACAAGGATAGATGGGATTTCTAGAAAAGAGAAATTTAATAATACCGCAGAAATGTATAATATACGTTAGATCCAATTATTTCTTTAATAAATCTAATACCAAGTTTGATTAATTCTTTACAGTCATAAATAACTTCATGTCACTATGCCAGGCTATACTGAGTTTATTAATTATTCATATATGTATTTTGGTATATAGAATGGTTTAGCGAATAACAAGCATTTTCAAAGAAAATCAGGAGTAACAACGCAGAATTCAGCTCCTTACATTTCTCCAGTCTACAGGAATGGATAACGATACTAGTCCAACGGACGGTCGAGTTTGGCTGAACACTAGAATTTTATTCTTGCGTTTAGTAATCCGTAGCTAGTCCAATAAAGAATTATGTTAGTGCAACATTTCCTCGTTTACATCGGTTTTTCGTTTGATTTGAAGATCCTTGCACATGTATTGTAGCTTTCCAACTTCTCTTTACGAAGAATTAGGAAATTTAATATTTTCTGTGTCCATTTCAAGTATACCGTAAATTTCCATTACTCTTGACAATTCTAGTTTTTTTTTCAAATCAATTCATGTGGTAAATGTCTGTAAATAATTTTGTTGAATTGTCTTTTCGTACACTATGTAACGTTATAATTTAGTAAGGATATTGTTAGTTAAAAAGTGATCTTTCGCATCCAGATTTATTACCATGTTTAATTAAAGTGATACCATAAATTAAGGTTGTGATCTATATATAAATACCAGTCACATTATATACATAAATTTGCCAGAAAAAATAAGCCTTCTATAATGTAGAAATGTCAATTCATCCAGTAGACCGGTTTTTTTACTTATCGTGAACTCTTCAGGTACTGACCAAAATTTGCGACGGACAGAGCTTAAACCCGAGCACGTCTGCTGCACAGGTTCGAGCCCTATCTGTAGCGAATTCTGTACATCACATCAAGAGTTCCCAATAAGTTAAAAAGTGGAATACAGGATTAATTGACGTTTTTAACCAATAAAATGCTTCGTTTACACTGGCAAATATTTGTATATATTGGGACTGTTGTTTATATCAAAATACCAACCTTGATTTATTCCATTCCTATCACCGCTTGCGCAACCAATACTCGCTTATTTATAATATAAACGTTTAGTTTACTCCTCTTAATAAGCATCATCACTATCAATATCTACACCATTCATTACGAATTCATTACCGCTTTTTTTAAACTTATCAAATTATAATAGATGTAGATTTTTCCTAATCAATCACATCTTAGCAACGTCTATGAGGTGTAGAGATTCAGCTGAGATTACTGCTACTTTGATAACTAACAGAAGATTATGCACAAGTCAATAAAATAATCTTTAGATAAGTTTGCTAAAGATGGTAGATGAATAAATCAATCAGTAATGATGCAATGCAGCTTCTCTCAGCTACACCATTAAACTGTGGGAAAATTTTCCTCCAAAATGTAAATTGAAAGATTTATGCAGATTATAAATGAGTGTTGATGCGGCTACCCCTGAGATTGAGAATGAGCCAATGAAACTATATATCTGATCACAATGAACAAATCATCGTATCAGGTAGCAAAACGGCTTCTCAATTTTCGTTAGAAGATTTGGTACGAATGTTAGCTGGATAAAACGATTCTGTAGCTGGAAAATTTACGAACATTAAAGTTTCGTCTAGGTGAGATCACTCATATAAATATTTATAGAGTATATATAAGGAGCCAAAATCGCTTGGATGAATACTAAACTAATCGTTATAAGAAATCTCATATCTGATTTTTTTGTGTGTGTATTATATTTCACTTAGTAGTTCGATTTAATCGAGACAGGAAAGCAAAGTATTTCAGTTTAATATGTAAAATCACCTTCAGCATACAGAATTGCAAAGCGGGATACCAAGGATTTATTGCCACCTCGTTGAATTTTTCACCATAAAAACTGACATATATTTGCGGTAGCACAAAATTTGGTGTGTGAAAACGCAATTTATCAATATATTCCATTAAAAGCTATCGCAGAAAATATCACCACTTTAAAAGAATATTTTTTAAAAAGGGCAAAGCCGATTTTACACATTTCGTAGAGTGAATTAAAGACAAAAGGAAGAGCTGATTAACTCATAGCCAAAATGTTAAGCAAACACTGAGAATGATAGAAAATGCAACATTTAAGCTGGAATTGCAGAAATTTCCTGAGCTGTTGCCCTCAAAGTAAATCTGTTGTCAATACGATGAAAAGTATTTTCTTATACTGCTATGCTAAAACTAAAACCACTATATATATATATATATATATATATATATATATATATATATATATATATATATTTTTAATATTTCTAAATTATTTTAATAATAAAGACGTTCGCCAGTATAAATTATTCATTGACAATGATAGCAAAACATTGCATCAAGTAGACGAGGTTCGTCATTATTCGGGACTCTGAGTATTGTCAAGCTTTTGAGACAAAATGTTTTGAGTCTGGAACTCAATCCACTGCACCATCTGTACCACATAATACAAGCCATTTTCAGTTACAGACTAAATTATATGTTTGGTCAGCCTTTCGTTTAAATGGATTCTGTGTGAAATCTCTTTCGTCCTAAATTTCTAAATATCCAACCCTAATATGTCATTATAATACAGACATTGTGAAATCACATTACGTTGAAGAATTTCGGCAGGATTTTAATTTTATATATATATATATATATATATATATATATATATATAAAACACTTGCAAACATTGTTCTTATGCGCATACGAAGGAAATATTAACTTATGCAGACGATAGAACTATTGCAGGTATCAGAATATATGGGCGGATAGTCAAAAATTGTAAATTTAACGCCATTTTTAATTATGTTAATCTTCAAATCTTTACTGAGCGTTTTTGTCGAAGAGAAACGGAAATGTTATTCGAGAGACCAATACTATTTGCTACAGGAATTTAACATTTTAGAAATTTAAAAAAAAACAACGATTGCAAACATTTATTGTATTTCAACGCGAAGCACATAGAAGTTAGATAAAGCTGCAGTAAACACATAAAAAATATCAACAATAGTTTTTATGGTTTAATGTGAACCAAAATGAATTATTATTTCCTACTGGCAAGTTAGCCATGTGTAAATATACGGCATTCACATATTAAGGACAGAAGATATCCACTTTAACTCCATTTAAAATTTTCGCTTGAGCATAAATTTTTTATATGCTTATGGTGTGTAAATACATGCAGCATGTTAATTTTCAGAAAGATAAATCTGTTGCAAAATATCAATCATACTGTCGGTTAGGATGAACTCAGCGTTAGCTAGAATGAAGCCGATAGCCATAAAACTAGTAATAAACACTAGCCAGAAGACCCAAAATTGAACCAAGTATAAGTAATTGCAATTTCGAAACAATATAGACATTTTAATGTTCATGATGATAAAATTAAATCAAGGATGCGCT
Organism: Eudiplozoon nipponicum; assembly: GCA_029291075.1. NCBI lineage: Eukaryota > Metazoa > Platyhelminthes > Monogenea > Mazocraeidea > Diplozoidae > Eudiplozoon > Eudiplozoon nipponicum. Next base: position 25,490 of record JAQBSW010004349.1, read on the forward strand.
AGTTACATTTCTTTGAGTCTTTATATCTAGATGATTTTATTCGTTTAAAGAAATGCCATATTTAGTGGCAAAAGCGCTTCTAGAAACAGAGTAAATCTTAAAGAAAAAATAAAAAAGTCAGAACACGGGAGGAAAACTAAATGGAAAATTGTTTAAAAAATTTCATCATTCATGCAATAGACAAAATTGGCTACAGCTATCACATTTTAGTTGCAAATTACGTAAATATAAAGAAATATATTTAACACGACTTTACACGAACCAACAAAAATACTCTATATATATATATATATATATATATATATATATATATATATATATATATATATATATAATATAACAAAATAAGCATTTTTTATTTTCGTACATTCAAAGAACTCTGAAGTTATTGCGATAATCTACAATTTTGAAAAATATACATCACCTGCATTATACACGTATAGAAATTGAATTATTAGATTTGCTGCCGGAATAAACTATGCAATGCATATATATATATATATATATATATATATATATATATATATATATGATTAAATAAATAAATATTACTTATGCCGACTATATATATATATATATATATATATACCATTCAATATGCTAAATCAAAATTCAAATGGCTAATTATTGTCAATTGGGCTGAACTACATAGATTTTATGACCTAAAGAAATGTTGTCCTAAAAAACTTTAAATATTCTAGCGGAAGCTAACAGAATCGTATCCTTTAGACATTTAATTCCGCTGAACAAAAAAACTTTAATGAAATGATTACCTGACGCACTTAAACTTTACTTGTGATCAAAATACTCACCTGTCAATCACAAATGATTACAACGGATTTCATGACGATTAGTACAATAGGGCTAATAGTGAAACGGCAATTAAATAACAAAATAACTACAAATTGTCCTGGGAAATCACATTCTCGCATATAAATTTAAGAGAATCGCTTGAGCGTTTCCAATTATATACCTGAAAAAAGGAAAAAAGATATTGTGCCAAATACAAAAAATAGCTCTTTAGAAAATAAATTCAGGTATATAAAAATTGACAAATTTATACTTTGGAAACGCGAACCAAACCGAAGTTCAATTAAGAGATTGTGAAATTTGAAAACGATTAATCAATTATTAGTGAAACATGTAAATGCCTGAATGCTTCCATATGTCACAGCGTAACTTAGTTTTAATTTCTGTGTAGCTTACAGTATATTTTAATTTTTTAAATATACTTATTTGTAGATACTTGAAAAGAAAATTAGAGACTAAATTTGTTTGACGCTGGCAATGTTCCACAAATTATTTTTCGTGTGATAGGTAGCATTATATATATATATATATATATATATATATATATATATATATATATATATTACTTGCAGAAAGAATGTCGAATAATATTAAAACCCGCGTCAAACTGCATTAAAATATTCATATCGAAAGAGGCAGATCACACATGTCTACGACTTCAAAACAGTATTGTACTAAAGGTCCAAACAAGCCATTCATTTTCACTTAAACCTTCAGTACCATGCGCATTGCGCGGTGTCTAGCTTATTGTTTATGCAAAAAATTCCTCAGCAGAAGCAATCTTATGTCTTAGGAGTTGAAAAAAGTAAGGAAACTTTACATTTAACTATAGTATCAAACCGATCAAATGAAATATTAAAAACCATGCTAGAATTACATTTAGTATTCAATTTCATAAAAAAATTTCCCATGTAATAATGCATACATGACTTTAAAGTTGCGCTAGTTTTTCGCAGTTGAATGGAAAATAATATTAAAGACATCCAAAGACCAAATAGAAATAACACTATAAGTGCACGATAATACTCACTGATTCATCATGCTTATATATGAAAAGTAAAACTCCACCTTTCATAGAGTCAAATAAGGTAATATTTATGCCAGTGTACCAACAAATTAAAAGAAACGCTACACAGCAGGGAATAAATTAATCGACTTTTCCTTGTGGGTCGCCACAAGGTGTTTGCATTAACTTTCCACCTGATTATTCTAGATATTTCAACAGTCTTTCGGAAGTCTCTTTCAATGGAAACCACATTACACAGTCTGACAATAAATAATTTAGTTTAAACGAAATTTTACACAAATCGGATGTGTGATGTGCTTTCCATTGAAAATTACTTCCGAAAGAGGAAGTCGAAATATCGGGAATAATAAAGCGGATTGCAGATGCAAACACCTTGTGGCGCTCCACAAGGTAAAGGTACGAACAAATTGTTTATGTTTATGTAGTACTGACCAAAACTACACTTTGAGGTTCTCCAAACGGTTTCTACAATTCAAATCGAGCGTGTGGAAATTATGTCGTTGGAGATGCTGCAAACGATTGAATTCATGCCTTTCTAAACAAATACCAATACAATGTGTGAAAATGGAATAGTGTATTGTGAATATGTTCAATTAAGCACATGATGAAATGTATAAACATATGGAGCTCAAGGAAAAAGTTATTTTATTAAAGACAAGATGTGTAATAGGAGGCCACTGTAAACAATGATATGTTTTCTACAATTTTGTTTGCAAATGCAAAATTTTCTTGTTTAGCAGCTTGTTTAGCTTTATATAACGGGCATACAGTTTTACTTTCTGATATTTGATCATGGTGAATATTAAGCCCTTTTTATAATTCGGTTTTCAGTTAGACAATCAGTAGTATTGTTAATTCATAACTTGTTGTAAATGTAAGCATAATTAAAGCCTAACCACGGAGGCCTATTTCGATTTAAATGGGTATTAAAAAATTCCTCTTAATTAGATAGAGAAAAACAAATCGTAAAAAAATCACATGGAGAATAGGAAAATTTATACTGCGTTCAATAATTACAAAGGCAAATAGATTTTGTCGAAATAAAACTTATTTCTAAATAATTATGAAATTTTTAAATCTAGAGAAAGTATTAGAATGACCATGGATTATAACAAAACAAAATGTACACCTCGTTTGACCGGATATTGTTAATAGTAAATTTGATCACAATTGGCAAAGAGCAAAAAACTAAGCCCATCATACTTTCAAGCATAAAGTTAACAATAAATCATCACAAATGTACGCAAAAAATGCTTTGTACCATACTATTTTATTGGACAAGATTGACAATACAGCAAAAAAGCGTAAGTGAATTAAATTCAAGTCAACACTTAGACGTGCGTGGTTTTAATTGACTCTTCTGCAAGCGCACAATTCTTGTATGGATCAACATTTGAGGTCAAATTTTCGATATAACTATATCAGTATCAGATTTCGCCCAAAAAATTGGTTTTAAATGTTTTATAATATAAGAAGCGTAAAGAATATTTTATTTTAGTCCAACATCCACATCTATTACATGGAAATTGCCCAATATATTTACGTGTCTAACGTCAATAATTTATCTTCATCCTTGCCACTACTTGACTGAATCAAATACTCTTATTTCACTAATAAAAATTATTTCACGTAGTGTTCTATGTCTCTGCAGAAAAAAACGTTATTTATGAAGCATTATGACAGGCCAGTTTATTATACAATAATCTAATTGCACATTAAATATCATATCGGCCAATTTTTTTAAACATTAAATAAAGATTAGGCGGTGCTAAAACTTTATTTCTCATCTGCTAGGAAATTAATTGTAAAATCGATACCATTATGTAAATGTGTCGGAAAACTATAGCCCTTAATAGGTTTTGCGTTTGTATGCAGAAGGTTTTAAGGAGAATAATGAGCTCCGCAATTAATCAAAGTTAACGGGCTATAACAAATTGTTTTATACGAAGTATACAGCTTTTATGGTGATCAAGAAACCAGTACATTAAATTTCAACTATCCCCTGTGCTTGTTCGTGTACCGAGTAGTGATTCAAAACTTAACAATATTATTCAAAAGTCACTGCATCAAAATGAAAATTATACTTTTGCAAATAATAGAACTCAGATAAACAAGCTGGTACATACTGTCATACAGACATATAACGAGATACTGATCCCCGAAGGATAGTTCCACAGGAACTTTTGCCAATAAGTAAGAATAAATCAGACTACTCTACTACACTCTGTTTTACAACAGACACACAGATTGTCTCCACTCATGTGTTTTATCGTTGAAGAGTAGATTTCGGCGTGATCATGTAACCGATTTCGTGAAAAATTATAATCGGTCAAGAGATGAATGGTCTACCACTTCTGCAGTTCAGCATCCTAAAGCAATTACTTTAGTGGCCTGGCATGCCTGATGCGAATTCGGCCATTTCGAAAAGTGCCCCAACCAACAAAACCGACGTCCAGAAACATGACTCATATGCAACGGTAAGTCAAAAATAAACGGTATATTTCTGGTCGGTTCGTAGACTTCGCTCCTAATTAATGCACACTGACCCTCAGACGTCAATGACCTAAACAAAACCGAACAAATATATTGATTTCCAAAGCTGTCCTGGCGTTGACAGCCATAGTGAGTCGTCTCCCACGTCTCCGCAGCACAAAGTAGGACTGAAAGTGTGTTTGACGAGCTGACCGTACTTAGTGCAATAGACGAGAAATTCAGGAGGAGTTTTCATAGTTTTATATAAATATTAAAATTTGGACAAAGCCGTTCTGCCTTGTTTTACTAGAGATCTAAGGTAAACTAAATCCTGCATGACTAGCCCTGAGGTGTCGTTAAACACCATTTTAATCCCTGGAACAAAATTGGCCAAGTTTATTTAAATCAAGGTTGCTATCTTGACGAAAACACCAGCCTCACTGTGTACATCTATTTTTCCGTATTAACAAAGCATTTTATAATGTAGAATGCTTAGGTTAGCCTGACAAATTTATGTACATAATGGGACAGGTGTTTATATCAAGATCACAAACTTGATCTCATGTTCATTTAACTGGCCAAGCTTGTTACCGATTTAGCACAACAAACGTTATCATTGTAAAACGAGTAAATTGACAGTATTCGTAGACTTTTGCCTATTCAGTGACTGAAAAAAATAAACTAGAATAAAAATAACACCCGTGTACAGGTAGGTCAGACCAACTGGCCTATTTTTTCTTTGAGGGTATATAATTTGACCGGTGTAAACTAGGACAAATAAAATTAATCATTTTAGAAAAGAAAGGAATTTAACCTGGAAACAAATTGTTTTTAACGAAATAAGTGACAAAAAATGTAAATTATGAGAATATTATGCAAATATAAAATAAACACAAACTATACTCCTGATAGCTATCAACACGAACTAAGTCAAAATAATTAAGTTTTTGCCAAAGTACAGTCTATAGTAAATTAAAAAAACTGAATTATCAGGGGGAATGTATGAGTTTTTACTCATATTGGATCGAACAAAAATAGAAAGCATCACTTGGCGATATAAATTATCAGCTCCATTCTTTTCTGTTCAAAATATCATATTATTTGAAATGAGTAAAATAAGAAAGAACTTTATTTAAACAGGCACTAAGTATACTAAACTTCCTACAAACTGAGACAGACAGTCACACACAGAGAGTGAACACTTAGGAAAATCAATTTTTCAGGTATAAAAAATGCACCAAAACGACCGCCATTAGCAAATTTGTTTAAGGATCACATTATTTGTTTCACAAGCGTAATATTTAACACGTAAAAGTTGCATTTTTAATTTTTTTTAAATCAATACGTTAAACGTTTAAAAGGAACCAATTTTCGCCCTAAGTAATATTGAAACGTTACTTGGTTACTTTCACAGCAAATTATTGTAAAAATAAAAATTTTAAGTTCAACTCTCTGTTTTACATACAAAATAACAATAAGAGCGCAGGCCAAACGGAATTCGTGGACTGCTTGTTCAGCCATGTAAGCCAAGAGTAAAAAAATGACACGCATACAAACGTAAACTTTACAAAAAATGCACAATTTATAGTCAATTATATTATTTTAGTTCAGAATAAGATAGAGAGGGAATTTGAAACAGGAAACCTTTTTTAAGCAATACTTGCCTTTAAAACTACTAAAGTCCATTAAATAATACGTCAAAAACAGACTGATTTCAGTGAATTAATATATATGAAAAAGAATTACATATCTGGGAAGCAGTCAACGGTAAAACTGTCAGAAAAACTAACTGGGAAAATTCTTTTGCATAATCACACTATTATATTTTTCGTTAGTTTTTCAAAACGTATATATACTTCTTAGTGTAATACTGCTTGAGTATCTGTTGAGATTGATCTTAGACGTGATATATTAATTAATGGAGGCCTCGACAAATGGAAAATCCCTATTTGTATTTTTGGCACTTATAAAATCTCGAGGCCGGTTGTGGAAATTCACTTTAATGTAGCCTAAATAGATTATACTCGACTAATAACGCTTCTAATTATCTTGCTCATGTAGACGCATTAGACATTTTTTTAGACGAACAGACCAGTTTGTATTTTAGAACAAACCCTGATGTGTGAGCGATCTTAATTCAGCTCGGAGAATGCTGAAACCTCTCCTCGTAACATGAAACAAATTTATCAGTTCGGCATTGATTTGTCTAGAATACTCTGCGTCATCATTTTTTTAAAATAGTTCTTGTCTCCCTTATATTGTACAGCTTGAATAGGCATGAAATTAGCTTTTCTTCCCATTAATGAGCAGAAAGCTTATAGTTGTCAAAATAATCTTTATGTTATTGATTTATTCCATTATAGCGATGATCCACAGCAACAATTTTTGCGAATTAGTGTTTGGTAAGCGGTAGAATGTTTTTCATGTCATTTCTACTATATTCCAACCACAAGACCAAAAGAAAAGTCTATTAAGCCTCGAAATTTGATATATTCGTTGTCTAGTAATAGCAAAACAACGTCGATGATCTGTCAGACTTTGAGTCAAGTTTAGCTCGAACATTAAATAAATCATTTTTATTGTTAAATGAATGCGTTATCACCACTGGTTTATAATGGAAAATTCTGAAATCAGGTGAAGAACCATAATGTCAGCCATTTAACACTAGGAAAGAGAAGTTATTAATTAGGCCTATAGTTTCTACACACCTGTAACACATTGGGTAGAAAACAAACTACACGTAGAAAAGAATCCCTAGAGATCTAGGTGTAAATGCGAAAGACTCGAAAATGGAATGTGGCACTCTACTTAAAATATATTAAATCGCACACAACAATTCATTTAGGTTCAAAAAGGAACTAAATTTATAAATTTAATTCTTCGTACAATATAGAGGTTAAATTAAAAGGTCAGACAAACTTCCAAATAATCCGTCTATGCTTCGTTAAACGAAAGAACAACAAGCAAATAAGCCCAATATGTTACAAGAAGAAAGCAATGATTGATTGCGCGAATGTTGGTAACAATTCTTCAAATTTATTTTGCGAGATTGAAGTAAACACCAATCCAAATGTATTTAACCAGTCGTCGAACAACATAGCATGAATGTCATACCTAAGGATAAGTTAACTAAATTTTGTATGAAATTGCTTTATATATATATATATATATATATATATATATATATATATATATATATATATATCAATAATAACCCTTTCGTTTTACCTTTACATATAATTAAGCATCAATTGTTCATTTAGGAAAAAATTCATTGATACATATTGTCTTCCAATATCCTTTGTATAATTCTCATCAATAAAATATATCTAATACCATAACGTTGTTTACTATCAAATTCATATATGGTTCAATTAAACAATGATCACCAGAAATATAACATAATAATAAATTAAAATATTTTTTGTGTTTAAATTGTTTGAGAGCAGTATATATTTGATAAACTTGCTTTACAATTTGCATTCATCTAATGCCTCCTGAAGCAATGCAGCTGATTTAGCAGACAATGTATTTCCTTTACAACTATCAGACTCCAAGGTCGAGATATCTGCAGAAACGTTATTCAATAAAAGATCCTTATTCTGTGACTCAGATGTCAGTTGATTTGAAAGTGAACGCCCAGCCTCATCATTAATCGCAGATTTGGTGTTACTCAGACAAGCATTCACCGTAACTGCAGAAGAAACGCAAACTCCAGGAAATGTCGAGCTGTTCGCATTCTCCTGATCGTTTCCATTTTCCCCATCATCGTTAGACGTAAAATTCGGTAGATTTGAACGCAACGATTGTTTCATTGGCGAAATCATATCGTAGTTCTTCGGCAGATCAAGTTTCTCAGGAATAAATTCTGCCTCCAAGGCTTCTTTTGTTAACCGTGTAACCAGCCTATAAATCAGCCGTAGAACATGGAAAAAATTGACAAATAAAATCCATAAATCGATTAAAAATATAAACACTATGACTGCCCATCACAGGCAAACGATTTGCACTAGATTATTTGCAATTACATGTTTGGTTCTTGTTTCTAAGTGATTGTTATAGACATGTGACGTGATTTTGTTGTGTAATTGTACAGAGCTGTTAAAATTCCTGCCGGTGCAACGTTGACGGTCCGAAAATACATTGGCGTCCTAAATTTTCGAAGGATAGTATATGTCAATTACTGTTTGGTGCAGAGACCTAGTATACATGCTGTTGTGTATTAGGTGTTGCGCACCTAGTAACAAATTAGTTCAAATAGGACCACAAGGATAAACCAAAGTCAACATGAACGGAATGTATAACTTTGTGTGCACATTTTTTCGTACCCACTGGCGACTCACCAGTAGGAACCGGTATTACGCCCCCTAATCCCACTATATATTTTTGTAAAGAGTGTGGGACAATTGGACCGTACAACCTTCTATAGGAATTTATATACCAGTAGTAGTGGAGTCAACTTCCACGGTGAGAATTAAAAAACGGCTTATATATAAAAAATATACCAAGTCTGAAAAGGGTGCACATGAAACTGTAATTGTCGTTTCGATGCCTTTGGAGCAGCGATTACAAGAGAAACTAATTTATCAAGGATATTTACACGTGTTGTAACTGGGAAAGAAGAAAGCAAAAATCCTTTCAGATAATCTAATGCAAATCGACTGCCCATTGTAACAAATCATGGTACCTCTAAACACGACGATAGCACTGCGCGGGCATATACACATCACCTAAAATTATACAAAGATGCTCAGAATAAACGACATCTAACAGGTATGAAATAAGAGAAATTGTTTAGGCAAGAACAATTCAGCCCAATAAATAAAATCTGTTGCTTAATCCACATCATCACAAAATAATTGGTTAACTTACATTAATATCTCTAAAAGCTAATATCCCTTTAGTAAAAAAAGAATTGAGCTAGATCTTGTTGAGCTTGGTGCCATTGATTACAATGTTTTATCGTGTAGTTTTTGACGGCATTGTTCATTTATTTTGTCTATAGCAGGCAAGCAAAAGCTCATGGATTTTCATAAATACGAATAAAATTGAGGACATATTTTAAATCGATGTTGCATCTGCTGAATTTAGAGGTTAGTAACAAAGACTGCAGAATTGAAACAGATTATCAAAATAAGAGGCTGTATAATGTGTATAAAGAACATTTCAATTATAAGAGATTGCTTGCAACTCATTAATTGGAGTCGTTACTACGCCTTATATATATGTATATATATAGTTAATAAATGTGGGACAATTGAACAATACAATGTCCTATACGCATATTCAATGCGACTTCAAAGCCAACTCAGTATACATAAAACATACCAAACCTGTAAATGGTACCAACACTATGGTTGACGAGTCGCTACATGTTAGCAACACAATCTATTTTAGGAATTGCTAAATTTCTCCCGTACCCGCTCCTACTGATGGATCGCCAGTAAGCAGGAAACGAATGTGCACATGAGATTATATCTTTTATTCATGCAGACTTTGGTTTACCATTCTGATCCTATTTTAACTAATCTGTTACTAGGTACGCAACACCTAATACACAGTTGCATATATATCACTTCTCCGCAGCAAAAATTATATAATCAGAAGAGATTACCAATATAGAAAAAATGGATACACCTAGGATTCTAGCATTTATCCATGCGTAGGCAAATACAATTATCACGTGATTATCATGGACAGAATATCATGAGATGTGTTGAAATTCAATGCAACGTTTCATATTTACTTACAAAGAACCATAAATTAAACTTGCTTCCCGATTATATTAAAAATGTTATTTGGAATGCAGTAGAACGAAATATTCTCTTGTTTATTATTGTGGATTGGTTTAATAAGAAAAAAAATGATAATTCTGTCGCCAAATTGGCAAAATCATAATCAAATTTGTTCCAGTTAACATTTAGATTCTGACTAACTATAATAAAAGTCATCCGCGTGAAGCATATGAAAAGAAAATAAACCCACATTCTTTAGCTAAACAATTTTAGTTGTAGAATAGCGCGCAAAAACAAAATAAAATCAGATGATTAAGAAATAAAGTTTGAAGCAACTGATTTCCGAATGCTTGACTATAATGACTTAGCATACATTACTGCATACATTTCAAGAATTTCGGCGTTATAAAGTCAATAATTTCGGAAAGTCACGGAAGAACCAATTTGCTTGTACAAATATACATATTCACATAACATCCTAAAAGTACCACCAAATATTGCATTAAAATACTAGAAAAACACGAAAATAGTTTAAGATCAAGCTAACCAAGCAAAAAGTAATTAAATTTAAAAGGATGTTAGAAAGTAATAAACCAACTTAAAACGAACACATAAAGATATTTGTAATGCTGGGTTTGTTTATATTTCCAACAAATTTAAAAGCCTCTTTCGAAACTGTATTCAGACATATTAGTCCTTATTGGCTTTAAAAGAAAAGCCATCCATTTAGCTAATCCACATGTTGGTATATATGTTACTAAAACAACAGAGATTAGAGAAACAGTTTTGTGCGTTTCTGGAAAAGCATATAACGTAGGCATCCGTATTCCAGCTGGCCTCAAAAATGTGTGTTTGTCATATTCGAAATTTCCTTTTTGTAGCAGGTACAAAAAATCAATCGAAACTAACCTCGGTTTTTATCCACTGCACCGCCATTAGAATTAAATCCAAACAGCAAACCGGGAATATAGTCATTCAACTTAGAAATATATATAACGCTATTCATGACAATCATGATAGATGGTGAAAGAACTAAGGGATTACGGTCTTTAATAAGTGCCAAGAAAGTTAACTAAGTGTGCTTTACCAAAAGTAGATTCTTGTGCGATATATAGCTTTTATACCTGTATATCATTATTTCTAAGATACCAGTATAAAAAAAACATTGTATATTCTACAGAAGCGATTTTTGAACCATCATATTAAATATTTACTGAATAAATTCTACGCAATAATGTTTTTCCTAAGTAGAAAAAGCAATCCACATAATTAGTATACAAAGAGTATACAAGTTCAGTGAAAATGATTTGAATATCTGAGCAACACGAAAAATAACCTTTCCAACTGCGCTTTACTCGATTTAAAATATGGGAAATGGTCCCTCACATATTGATACATAAACTAAATTGTTACTTTTAAAGGGCCACTAACAAATAACGCCCCAACATCAAATGAACACGTTGAAAGATTTTTCACGTCCACATTCTTTAACTTTTCAACAAATTAAAAAGAAATTTTGAAGTTCTTCTCAGATAGATGATTTATTACCGATTTTAATAAATTAGACACCCATTTTGATGATTCATACATTTGCGTATACGCCATAGAAAGTAAAGAAGGCAATCTTGGTTTATGTGTTGCTAGTGTTCAGCATTTGAGATCTTCCTTTCCTATAGCAGGTAGACTAAAACATACAAAACTAACCTCCCAATTTTTTTGCATCACTGTTAGAGGCAATTCTAAACTGTGGACTTGAAAAAACCCATTCATCATCGAAACGTACACGTCGCGATCAGCGAGGGCTAAACCAGATCATTTAACAGGTTGAAAAACAACAGAGTAATGCGTATTTTGTAGACTGAGCTGGTGTGTGAAATACCCTTAGCATTAACGCTTGCTAGCCGAATATTATAATTTAGGATGAAACAAATGATCTAACGAAACCCGGTGCAAATGCCTAAGCAGTTGAGAATAAACTAATGGAGATGCGAAGGAAAAAAGGTGAGGGTTGTATCAACAAAGTAATCCCACTTTCTACAAGAAGGAACGATCACACATGACAAACAAAAAGAACTGAGACAAGCTGAAGCACAGACAATTGCAATACGCATAAACACGGTGTTCCACTAAGACCAATTGTTTCATTTTTGACAACACAGGTATCCGCCAAATGGTTGGCCAGCGTATGTTATCCGATAATAAATCACTTATGAGTTCTGTTTGAAATTTTTATTTGTATGTGTTGTAAAGTTAGACAAATTAAACATTAAAAATCCTTGAATGTGTTAGTTTGATGTCAAATCATTGGTTACTAATGACCCATCAAAGTAACTATTGAGTTTGTGTGTCTGCATGCCCAGGAGATCTTCTCAAATATTTAATTGAATGAAGCGTAGTTGGAATAATTACTTTACATGTGTTCATATATTAAATTCATTTTCAATGGGCACCTATACGGACAGCAATGTAGTTGATAAATTTGCTAAAAGTAGTTATGGAAGTTATGGTCAGAATTACCAAACACTAAATAGTTACGCTTACAAAACACTTAACTAGATTAAAGTTAGCGAAACTCCAAGCCAATACTGGTCAACATGTTTACTGGATTGGAACTACTAAAACGGCCATGACTAAACATTGAAACATACTGAGGAAATGGGAAACGCCAAATATTTCAAAGCAAGTAAATATAAAGAAGCTAGATAATGACAAATATAATGAAAATATAAGAGGACAAGCCAAAATAGTTTATGATAAATTAAGCTGAAAAAAGTAGTTAGCCATCCCGACAAAACAAAAAACTACCAAATTGCGCTCAAATTTGTCAAGAGCTAAAAGGCAATTACGAAGAAAATAACTAGACGAAAACGAGTTATTTTTATAAAAATAACTTAACAGATCGGAACTCACGAAATAGCAAACCAATACTGGATAAAATGTGAACCTGGGTAGAACTATCAGAAAAGCCAAGAATGCGCATTATAAAGATCGAAGAAAGTAGGAATCCGTGAAGTTTTGAAAGCAGGTAAATGTAAAGAAATGAATTATAATCAAAACAATAAAAGGTTGGCAGTTTTTATTTGATTTATGGCAATAAAATAAAACGTTAGAATTAACGGAATGCATCCAGCAAAAAAATGAGGACAGCCAAGAGCCTCACTCACTATATCAATATCATTAAATAAAGTTTAGAGCAGGAGAAAAAGATAGTTAAGCTTCACTCGGTTAACAACCTCAAGTCACGATCCAGCTTACCACACGCAATAATAACTTATAGATAACTAGAATAAAATAAACTATGCCAATAGGCTTGTTTAGTGCGTACTTATACATGAATTTTTGCCGATATTTGTGTTGTGAAACTGTTTGATTCTTATGCAAATGTACATAAATCTGGTAGTGAATAGTATAAAGCAAAATATAATTCACAGAAAACTACCTTGATAAAAAGATCTGAGAAAATTTTTAAAAATTATAAACTAAAATCTAGTTACTGCAGTGTCGTTTTCCTTTAAAGCTCCCACCTCCCAACACCAAATGTTGCCCAATTAGTTGTAAACAGCTTTGTAAATTAAATAGTTAGGATTTTTGCAATTTTCTTTCATTAAATAATTTAAGCTTTGATGAACGATGGACTAAAGTCAAACAGAGAATAGATAGTAATTTACGCAATACCTTTATGGTTCCACTTGTCATCGGCAACAAGAACTGGTTCAAGATGAATAATGACTGGCAAAATATTAAGCACTAGTTTATATCAAGACGTACAAAATTTGTACCACAGATTATATCTTTCATGTAGTAATGCTGTTTTTTCCTAGAGCTCTAGTTAGAATATAATCACCTTAATAGGAGTATTAGCTAAACCCTATGAGTAGCAGTGTGAACTATCCACGTTAAATAAAGGCTTGCACAATACATGACTTACTTAATTCAGTTTTTCGTACGGATAGCAATTGCTATAATTTTACAATATTAGCCAATGACATTATTTAGAATCAGTCCACAATTTTATCATTCATAGGAAAATACGATAAAATATACGTCTTGCAATAAATTACTATTCGCAATTTCATATAAAATAAAACAAGTAAAGCGGAATTTTATTTCACCAAATAAGTGGAATGTGAACTCCGATGTCGATTAAAACTAAACTGGCGAAAACCAGACTATTCATAACGAGTGCATATCATAGAAACTAACAATTTCCAGTCAACCGTTAATACGACCGACGTTAAGCAGATAAACGTATATTAACTTAACTAGTTAGAGAGAATTGAGTTATATTTATAGACCCGAAGGAATAAATAACGCAGTTTATTGGAAGAGCGATAATCTATCAAATGTATACATTGAAAATTTTCTTGCACATTTGCTTTACTGAGAAAAAGTAGAAAGTATTAAAATGTATTATTTTATGCTTATAAAAGTAAACCAAAAGCTTATTCAATTGGTGAAAATATACTTTTACTATACTATTAGTATTTCAGCTTCATCAACAAGCGCCCAGCCTAGACATTCACAAATTTCATCAAAATGATATTTTAATCGACCTGCCACGAAACACGAAAAACAACAACGGGCGTGTCCAAACACCCACTCAACCAGACTCAACAAAATGAAAAAAACAGCTGCACACTCGGTATCACATCACTTTTAACAGAGACAGAAATTTCAAAACAATATGAGCATTCAACACTGAATTCCGCAAAACCTGTTTTGTTAACAAGGGGACAGAACAAAATTGAGGAACAAGGCGAAACGAAAGACGACCCACTGGAAGATATTATTCGTATACGCAAAAGCCACCAATGGGAGCAGTTGGTTAATTCACAATCCGTCAAAACAAGAATAACTAGATCTCACACATCACTTTGCAATACAACAAGTAAAACTTCTACACGCAAAGTGACACACACAGACACATATAGATAAAAAATTGCAAATCAGCCCATACAAGATATAGAAGTAAACCAGAGTCAGATTAGTTGCCACCCTCATAATCAACTGAAAACCTAGGATGTAAATAAATAAGATTGGAAAGTGATATTTAGTATTCTCGAAATAAATAGCCAATATCCACTTTTTTATTAATGTTTTTCCTCTTCCTAATAATAAATTAATTGTGTAATATTCGAAGGAAATGGACATAATAAAGAATATATATAACCACAAATGGCTATGCTCTTGACGATATGTAAAAGTGTTTGTAATCAAAAGATCAGAACAGAGAAGAAAGATAACTTATTTCAGAAAGACCAATATTTGTGGTCTATTCTATTAAATCATGTGCTTCAAGGCATTTACTCATCTGCGCGATTTGATGTATTACCCATGAAAACTATATAATTACTATCTTAATGTGCAATAATGACTTTCATTTTATACTTTCACTCATTAACGATTACCACAATATTCAACAGAAATCCGAATAAAACCTTATAACTCATTCAACTTTTCATATAGGTCCATTTTCACCAGTTTTAAAATACCGAACTAATGAAGTAAGTTTGTTTGTATAAAACTGGTGAGAATGGACTAATCTAGGAAGGTTGACGATAAAGGCAGACGAAATATTTTTTTGAAGACAGAAAACTACTGGAAAACTACCTGTGCTATTCAAAACGCAGATCAGGTAATTTCCATTAATCCATTCTTGCAAATTTATTTTACTTGTATACACCATACTAGTTTTGGAAGTTATATTACCTTGGAGACTACTGACAGGATGTTGATTAAATACATTTTGTCATCATAAACTAAACTTTGAATCAGATATCAAAGGAAATTTATGCAGTAGTACTGTTCCGAGTTTGCCGCGGGCGGGACTCGAACCGAGGAAATTTTTTTCGGGTTCTGAGACTCGATGCACTGCGCCGCTGGTGTTTCAAACTACACACATATTGAAGTCATATACCAACTTACATTTCTGGTTGGACATTTCTTCTAATGGAACCTATTTTAAAAATGGACAAAAGTTAATCAAACAACACTGCATGTGTTCTGAAAAGTATAAATGCGCTCCTTGCTCCTTATAATCTCACCAGTGTTATTTCTATAGAATTTCTGTTGCATAACTGGCATGTAATCACACCCAGTACCTTGATGAATTCGAAAAACTCCTAAAAGTATAAAAAAAATAAATGGTTGCCATGCGGAGTATTGTGATTAACAAAAGATCAGTACTATTTCCTCTTATTAGTGGAAAATTTTCGGAAGTCATTTACAGTTTCCTTCATCAGTCCACCGATCATTACATAATTTAAGGACAAACTAATAAATAAAGTGTGAAATTTCATTTACACTGGTTTATTTATACTTATGACTGGATAATCCTATGATAGTTAACTGACAATTCACTAGATACGCGCCTGTCGCGCATGTGTGGATGGATCTATAACTGTCAATTCTGCAATTACACACACGTTTAAAACCAATCAAGTGTAACCATAGTGGCTGGATTTTAAACTCCCTTTTTCATGCGTTATACTAAGTGTTTTATACATATCACGTGAAATGGCATATTGAAGAATGCTTTAATTGTTTATGCAGTATGTAGTAATCGACTCCTTTTGAAGTACCACAAATTACGCAATCGTCGATTACCAACTCGTCCTCATAGTCTAACTTATATAAGACGAGCACACCCTCCTTCAGAGTCCGTACAGTTCACTCAACCCGGCTAGAATAACTCTCTCCAATCTTCACAGTCATCACCATCGTCATCATCAAGCTCTTCCACCTCCTATTTTTCTACATCATCATCATCATCAATGGCAACAATACAACAATCTTTAACAACTGATGTTACATTTCCATAAAAAATGATAAAAATAAAATTCGAAAGATAAGAATATATAAAGAATTGTTTTTGAAAGAAAAATAAATTACAAAAATTTGCCAACGGAGGAGAATCTGAAGAGGATGATCTAGTTCAGTTGAGATACTTACCTAGATAACATACAGAAATAAAGTAACCTACACATCGAAACACAAAATTATGGTCAAGTCTCTTTTAATGAATGGAGCAACGATAATATATCATCCATTCAGTGTTCAATGTACCGCTCCATAAAGACGACCGACCTCGAAGTTCATTTTGCCATACTAAGAAAATAAAGTTAAGATGATTCCATTAGAAATCCACAAGATCGCCAATGAGCTTGGTTCGGTGCCATATCACGCTGTGTTTCCAACCAAGACCTAAGATGAACACGTGGGCCACCTTATAATAGACACACGGTCCCATACTACCCAAAAGGAATTTAGTTGAGTTCGGGTGTTTCTGGCATATTAAAATCCGCCCGCCCTGTTTCTGATGTCAATTTCGAGCTGAGCGAGAAAACAATGCTCCACCGGGCAATTAAATTGGATGCACCATAGTTGATGGAGCCTTGCTTGTTTGTCTAACCAGGCGCACATGTTGGCCGCTCTAAAATTACGTTTGAGGATGTCAGATTTGCTCAATTGTTGTTGGAGAACAATATGGGCTGTGCCTTTAAAACTGCTGTAATCAAATAACCGCACGCGTCTTAGATCTTCACTAGTATATAACAAAACTGCACAGACAGGAAATGTACAAACAACTTTAAAAATAAAGTGAAATAATCGAGAACTCCAAACAAATGACGAAGATTGATATGGGATATTCAAGCTTTTTTGTTTTTTCACATAGTTACCAATATTTTTTGAGCTAATAATGAATTTACTACGGTACATAACCTTATCAACTACATCCATATCTTCACATTGATCTGAAGAATGGAAGTGAATGATGCGTGATCCCATGGAAGTATCTAACATTTACAATATACAAACATCATACCGAAAAAAGCAATGGCATCTGGTAATCTATTCAGAGTGGCCTGGGAAGGATCTTGTTTGTCGATTAATAATAAAACGTCGTCTGGATATTCAATATCAACTAATCTAACGCTGGAATTTAGTGCATTGCCTGTATCCTAAACTTAGTCAAGAGTGTGCCTCGTAATGACATCTATTACAAAATTAAACATAACTGGGATAAGCGGACATCATTGACAGACGCCACTTCTAGAAGTTAAGTTATGCGATAATTCACTATAGACTAGTATGCGGTCAAATTTGTTTGAGAAGAGAAAACGAAGTAAATTTGTATGCTCCGTTAACATCTCACTTTTCGACATAAAATCAAATAGAACATTACGGTTCATTGCGTCAATCACATACTTTAATTATAAAAATACAGCGATATACATGTTGTCGTTCAACCGCTTCTCTAAAGGTTAAAATACTACATATGCAGCTTCGTCCTGGCCGGAATCCGCCTTCTTCTTCTCCTATAGAATGTTATTCTCGCTAAACGCTAAAACGGCATAGGATAATTTAATGAAATACTGTAGAGTCAATTATAAACCCCGAATGTTATCGCACAAATTGAGTTGGCCCTTTTTGAAAATGGGAAAGATTGTCGCCTCGCTCCGAAGTAAACGACAAGGTCTCCCCATTCCATATAGTACGCAAACGATTAGTCATCGTCATACAAAATGTGTCACCACCATCCTTGAGGTCAGAAGCATATCATTGGCGCTATGATGACATTCCGTATTTGTACCTCTGATGAATGCTTCAGATTAGCGTTCTACCTTATTCAAACAAGCATAATTTCGAGGCTCAGGGATGTTGCAGGTTCCCAAAAATGTTATGTGTGAAATGTATAGCTTACCTATCAAGGCTGCACATTTTATCAATTATCAGATTATTTTTGCAAAAACTTACTGTTTTGCAAATTTCTAATGATCTCAAAGCTGTTACGAGAACAAGCTGGAACAAGCATCGGATGTTAACTGACGCGAACGCTTCTTCTATCTCTTCAGCCATACTGGTTAAAATAATTCAAGATCACAGTTTCCGTGAAGAATTAAATACAAATGAGATAACCTTTTATTATAATCAAGTTTGCGGTCTTGATATAAACACCTGACCCATTAATTGCTTACATATGTCAGTATAAACTAAGAATTGTATAGTGTAGAAAAGGCAATTCATCCAGTAGACCGGTTTCGTCCTTATTGGGAACTCATCATGTACTGGCCAGAATTTGCCGCGTACAGGACTCGAACCTGGGCACGTCTGCTTCGGAATCTGGTGCTCTAACCACTGAGCCATCCTGCCGCACACTACACTACACACAATTTTCAGTTATATACTAACTAATGTAACTTGGTTAGTCTATTTTTCCTTTAGGTGGAGCTCATATGGCATCCATTTAGACCCAAAGTTCCAACTAACCATCCCAAATCTGTCATTACTGAACAGACACCACACTACATGGGGAAGTGGTATTGAAATGAACATTTATATAATTAAACGAACATTGGTTGCGCGGGTGGTGATAACAATTATTATAATCAAGGTTGCGGTCTTGATATAAACACCTGACCCATTAATTACTTACATATGTCAGTATAAACTAAGAATTGTATAGTGTAGAAAAGGCAATTCATCCAGTAGACCGGTTTCGTCCTTATTGGGAACTCATCATGTACTGGCCAGAATTTGCCGCGGACAGGACTCGAACCTGGGCACGTCTGCTTCGGAATCTGGTGCTCTAACCACTGAGCTATCCTGCCGCACACTACACTACACACAATTTTCAGTTATATACTAACTAATGTAACTTGGTTAGTCAATTTTTCCTTTAGGTGGAGCTCATATGGCATCCATTTAGACCCAAAGTTCCAACTAACCATTCCCAATCTGTCATTACTGAACAGACACCACATTACATGGGGAAGTGGTATTGAAATGAACATTTATATAATTAAACGAACATTGGTTGCGCGGGTGATGATAACATTTATTATAATCAAGGTTGCGGTCTTGATATAAACACCTGACCCATTAATTGCTTACATATGTCATTATATACATAATATATATATATATATATATATATATATATATATATATATATATATATATATACAGTATAAACATGATGAGTTCCCAATAAGGACGAAACCGGTCTACTGGATGAATTGCCTTTTCTCCACTATACAATTCTTAGTTTATACTGACATATGTAAGCAATTAATGGGTCAGGTGTTTATATCAAGACCGCAACCTTGATTATAATAAATGTTATCATCACCCGCGCAACCAATGTTCGTTTATTGAGATAACCTTTTAATGGAATAGAGAGATAGTAATACACAATATTTTTGGCTTACATAGCCTCCTCTTATATTTTTGAAAACAATAATTCTCAGAAACTGTATAGGTTCACCGAAGTCATATTAGTGACTATGGCCAAAATTCAATAACTGACCTTGATACATAGAGAGTAAAGCTCACATAAAAACACACAAAATTAAAGTTTCGGAATGCTTAGATCGTGTTTACTTGAAGATAAAATAGGTTTTCGTTACAGTTATGAGGTTGTTAATCACACTAAGGAGCTAGACCATCGGTAAATCACTTTCCAAAAGCTAGAACCAAATAAATTACAAATACAAATGCCCAAGTCATGTGCTCCAGAGTTAAATGTTAGCTGTTCGGAAAGGCAATAAGAGCCTTCCATTTTGACGATTTTTTACCATGGACAATAAAGATTTTGTTCCTTTTGGGCCTGCGTTGCTACGCAACCTATTTCATAATTCCAAATTTGTTGGAGAAAGTGGTGTGTAAATTAGCAATCAAATGAGACAATATTGTTAAATTCATTTAAATTAACAGTTAAAAATACTGAGATTACATAAGATAAATAAATCAATTAACATTTTATTGTTGGTAAATCGTAGATAAACAGAAATGATTGTGCTAACTAATCTTGAAAACTAGTCCTAAGTTCATATACAAACTGCTGAATAAGCAATGCAAGTACAAAGAGTATGAAACACTGAAATAGCTACTAGATAAAAGGAATAATAATTTTCTCTGCGAGTTGAAGTTGTTTGGTTACCTAATATACAGTCCGCATAATTTAGGCCATAAGGCTGCGCTACATTACCGAGTGTATAACCAGGAATAGTAACTTGTTTTGCGCTACGATATGCTAGTAAAATTAATGGTGAAAATCAAATCTAACAAACAAAATAATCATCATGGAATATCGTTTGATAACTTCTTTTATTTTCCCTCACTTTTCCTGAATAGACATTTCTCGTTTTTGTAAATATCTTGATTGATGGAATAATACCATTTAGTCTTCTAAGAATTATGTTACAACAAAGTTACCAGACTAATTAACAACAATAATTATTGGTTAATTTCAACGATTTCTTCATTCTTTGCGAGAATTGGACGATGAAACTCCTTTTCAAGATAAGACATTGATACAAGTCAGCCGAGATATCATTTCCACGTGGAATTACATTGCATATTTTGATGAGAAATACATGCATTTGTTAATAGTCCTCATCGATCTCTCAAAAGCGTTTGAATGTATTTATATGGACGCTATTACGAAGGCGATAACCTCCAGAGAGGTTAATCAGATTATCTTTAAGCTACTTCACTTTAACTTATATGGGAGGAGTATGGTTGTTCAGGTTAAACCAGTGTTAAAAACAGGTCGTAGAATTGAATTTAACTATATCCGCCTTCAGGATTCCGTAATTAACCATGTATTTGAGATCAAACTTTAACAATGAGTTTAGTAGCTAAGAATGACTACTCAGTGTGCAGATTCTGCTCAGACACATCGAAGCAAAAGGTCGCCGCGCTAAGACAACATGCAAGTAAATATAGCGAAACAAATACATATATATATGTATATATATATATATATATATATATATATATATATATATATATATATATACATATATATTATTTGGATTAGGCTTATCTTAGAATACATAGCTGTAGCATGGAGTATAATTTTAAAAGTTTGTAAAACAATGTAGAATCTATGCAAGTATGTATTAGGTGTTGCGAACCTAGTAACAAATTAGTTCAGTTGTGACCAGAAGGATAAACCAAAGGCAGCATGAACGGAAAGTGTAATCTCATGCACATTCGTTTCGTGCTTAAGTAAGCACGAAACGAATGTCTGCGATCGCCCCTCCTATTGATGGGTCGCTTGCTGGTAAACTTTTTTTAAATATACAACATTTACAAATACACGCTAACAAGAACGGTAGATATGCATCTTGTCATGACATTTTAAATAGCTCCAGGCTGATATTGTAAAATATGTAATAATAACGATCTCTTGAATCTTCATTATGCTAAAAACAAAAGTCCGCGATAACTCTGGATTGCAGTACATTTTCTATAAAAAACTATCACATTAAATCTATTACAGATTTCCACTCTTGTAGTAATTGTACCCTGGTTTGATACAGTGCCATGTAGCCATGATAGGACAAGTTGTATAAATTGTCGCTCAGGTGAATGACCAATACATTAATACTTCTTCATAGTTTGATAACGAAACAAGTCTTTACGCTTCACTTTACAGATTTATATGATTTGACTGTCTGAAATGTTTTATGCATTTTCCTTTTTTCATTAAATGTGATATAACCTTTGTGATTTGAATAAAAATAAATGAAATCTTATCCAAGAAAGTTAAACAGTAGAAATAAAACAAAATTATTTCTAAACCATTCTAGTCATCCGAATGGCCAAAATTAATTAATGAATTAATTAAAATAAAAGGACACAGAATATATACATTTAGTGCAAAGCTCAAACAAGAAAACACATTTAAGGATATTATAACGCAATTATCCTCCTTCGATAGCTTGATAGTCTAATTAATAAATGAATAGAATAAAAGCACACAAAATATATAGACATTTTGGCTCAATGTTTGACAGAAAAAACACGACTAACACTTAAATAGAATTATTTTGCCAGGTAGTCAATGCCGTCTATCTAGCCTACCAGGTAGTCTTCTTTCATTTATCTGCGCTAGTATAACAATGAATTAACCAGGCAGTCAGCTCTGTTAGCTGCACCACTACAGAAAGTATAAAAACAAACAAAATACACCATTAGTAAAATCCTGCAAAGGTAAGTGATAAAAAATATATAGAGAAATAATGCAAGTGTGGGATGTCACCCGAAACCACCCGTGTGTACTTAGTTAATTTAATGATAACCACTGGCATTACGCTATATAGACACACGTCTCTTGCGTGCATTTGTTTGCATATATAATTGGAATTATTCAGTTCAAGTTAGCTGCCAACATATGCGCAGTCATCAAAGTCAATTTTTTTTAAATATACATTAATTTTATCTATGCACAAGTCATACGAATGTTTGTTCCTAAATGTGAACTGATGCATTCAAGAATGACCTCAGGGGTTAGGGAGGGGGTTAATTTATACTAATTGAGCAGTGGTTAAATAATGCCAAAGTTAGTGATAACAAATTGAACAAAATAAAAAGCTTAATTTTGATATGAAGAAAAATAAGTGAAGGCTTAATAAGGAACTTATGAAAATAACCTAATGAAGGAATGAATATTATAAGGGAAGGGAATAATTAAGGTAAAAGTTAA
The DNA here is from genome assembly GCA_029291075.1 of Eudiplozoon nipponicum. Classification (NCBI taxonomy): domain Eukaryota; kingdom Metazoa; phylum Platyhelminthes; class Monogenea; order Mazocraeidea; family Diplozoidae; genus Eudiplozoon; species Eudiplozoon nipponicum. The sequence goes on from JAQBSW010004349.1 coordinate 49,029, forward strand.
TTTGTAAATTTTTATTTCAAAAAGGACCCTTAATATGATAGGAATAAAAAGAGGAAATTGTGAAGGCTAACACTTTAAGTAATTGATTAACAAGTAGAAAATTTATAGTCCCACTAATAATCATAACGGTTATTCAAATTAAAAACAAATGATTGCGCGAGTTGCCTTAACAGTTGTTTGGATCATGTAGGAGACCAGAAAAAGGAAGAATTTTTTTACTAGACTGTCGATTAAATTCAAAAACCATTATTCAGCCACACATATTAACACGTTTCCAAATACATTAATTATAATTCCAGTAGCGTAAAGGGTCAATTAAATTAACAATTAACGATACAGTGAATTATGTTTTACGTAGCGCAGCGCTATCATCATGTTTTTTTTAAACCGCCCTTGATTATTCCTGATCTAATATCAGCACTTGTAGTGAGAACCCATCAATCACAGAGGCAGACACGCTGTGCGCATGGTAATGTAAATAAATCAATATTTTACCTACCTAAAATTGTTAATAATGTACCCGCAATAGACAAGAGCGGTATAAAAACAAATAGAAATACAAGCAAATCTGTAAGTTGCAATAGCAAAATTTTGAAACGCCTACAAATCAATTGATTGTTGTATGTTAATTCAAAACAATTAAATCTTATTTAAAAACGCTAGTCGCAATAAAAAAGTTTTCGCTCATTGAAAGCTTAATTGACAGAAGGTATTAGAGCGGAGGCCACATCGTACTCCGTGACAATATGACAAAGTAAATTACTACAAATTTTTTAGAATGATAATAGGACACGAAGCAGTTTGAGGAACGAGAATGAAATGAAAGCAGATAACAGAAAACGCCTTTGGAAATCCTCAATTTTGCATGTACGCTGGGTTTTGGCCACAGAACTTGTCTTAATATAGTTTATTTTACTTAGGTAAGGCCAATTGCCCAAATAATAGATTACAAGGAATTTAACACTGCTAAACGCCAGTGCCACAAATTTAAGCCTAGTCAGAGCTTATAACAAGCTCTACGACGAAAATGAAATTTTCGATTATAGATTTTTTCCGAATTATTTCAATGCCCCCATGAAAGGAAAAAAGATATCTAAAATAAGCGGATCTGCTTAAATCTTGTGTAGTGAACAGTGTACTGAGTGTTACCAGCTTTAATATTAAGGTAATGGAAATGTCGTACCGAAAAGTCATACAAACAAAATTAGATCGATCTTCATTTACAGTGAATAGTAAGAAGGGTGTGGAATATTTCAGTGTGAGAAAACAGCCCCTTACACGAAAAAAGAAGTAGGAAATGCAGCAATGCTCTCATGAATTCACAAGAATCGCTTTTTCTCCGGTTAATCGTTAATTCACGGCTTTTTCTGGTAAATGTTACAACGGCCTATTTCAGGGCCCGAGAGGACTTAAATGCCTCAACTTGCACTGAAATGTAACGTATAATAGCACTGCTTAGAGCGTTACATTTATTAGAATTTTTAACTGATCTGGCCAGGATTTTTGATTAGGTTGGATGCACATCCGTTTAACAAACATTTATATATATATATATATATATATATATATATATATATATATATATATATATATATATATATATATATACATAAAACGACTCTATAAATTCATATTTGCAGATTGTACACGCTCGATTAATTAGTAGCGTGGAGAAAACCAGAAAAATAGAAATGGCTAAATGTGTCATTGAGTCATAAGCCCTGAAATATGGTAATTAAAAATACAAAATGTCTTCAACATCCGTTCTGCCAAAAAAATACTGTTTAATTACGACTAAAACATTTTCCTCCATTGCAAAAGCAATTTGCGAAGATCACAGACTTGTCACAATTATTTACTTTTACTTTATCAGATAAGAAGCTTTAAGAAATTAACACCTACCTGTAAGCCTGCAGTTCTCTGTCCAATGGAAACAAGAGTACAACTTACGTGCACATGCGATAGTGCCTATATTTGATAGACAATTTAAGCTAACATAATTTCCGAAAAAAATGTTTGTTCTGGTACTCTTCAACTAGCTTATGACACTCAGTGAATAATTTAAATTCACATTTTATGGCCGATCATCTCTAACTGATTAAAGTCAATCAATACGCAAGTCGGAAATTCGCCTATACACTCCAACTTTAAGGATACAAATTCATATATACATATATGCGTGTGTGGTTGTGTGTGTGTGTTCGTATGACGTCAAATAACCTGTTTTCGATTACATATATATGGGAGAGAGTTTGTGTATATATGTATATCGCCAAATTTCAACATCATTTTTCAGTTATATATATATATATATATATATATATATATATATATATATATATATATATATATATATATTTGGTAGCAAGAAAAACACACTTAAAAGATGAATGAATATTTATTTGTGATTGCGTACGGTGATAGATTGATAAAAAATGCATAAAAACCCAAAATACAAGTTGAGTATTCATGGCTTTCCCAATTAATAATAAAAGTCTGCAATTATGTATTAGGTGTTGCGAGCCTAGTAACAAATTAGTTCAATTATGACCAGAACGAAAAACCAAATACAGCATGAACAAAAGGTACAATCTCGTGCACATTGGTTTCGTGCCTACCGGTGACTCAGCAGTGGGAGCCGGTGTTGAGCCCTATATATTTGGGTGAGAAATGTGGGGAAATAGGACTGTAAGATCTCTCACATTCCTCATCAAAATATATAATGGGTAAAGGGCGTAATACCGGCTCCTACTGATGAGTCGCCAGTAAGCACGAAACAAATGTGCATGAGATTATACATTCCGTTCATGCTGTCTTTGGTTTTTCGTTCTGGTCATAATTGAAATAATTTGTTACTAGGTGCGCAAAACACAATACATAATTGTAGATATATTAGGTCTCCGCAACAAACAGTATCTAATATTTAAATAATGTTTGTTGCGGAGAACTAATATATATGCAAGTATGTATTAGGTGTTGCGAACCTAGTAACAAATTAATTCAGTTGTGACCAGAAGGATAAACCAAAGACAGCATGAACGGAAAGTATAATCTCATGCACATTGATATCCATCATGTTAGTACCATGTACCTTTTCGGTACTACAATGTTGGTATCGGTTACTAACACGATAGCCATAGTGTTAGCATCTTTTGCAGACTCTGTATATATATTATATAGAGTGAGTTAACTGGAAGTCGAATTTTCGAGACTTTATATGATGTTTGTTTCACTACTATAGGTTTAAACATTCTTCTAGGAGATTGTACCGTCCTAGTATCCCAAATTCCTCACCCAAATATATAGTGGTCAAAGAGCGTAATACCGGCTCCTACTGATGAGTCGCCAGTAAGCACGAAACGAATGTGCATAGTATCTAACATTGTTAGGATTTGGTATTGGCCAGATAATAAATGAGTCTGTTTAAGTCACCTGAACTCTAGTTCAATGTCGGCTAGTTGCCTATCTGGGCTAGGTATACCATCTATTTGATTATAGTGCGCATATTTGTTTCATGTAAAAACCTTTTTTTCTGGTTCTGGTCAACACACCATCCAAAAGAAGGAAACGTCGGAAAATAGACCAATAAACAGGTGGCGCTCGTCGGCCTTCAATGGCAGGCCAATTAAATTCGGGATGGCTCTGAATCTAAATATCCAAGACCATTGGGAATGAGCGATCCGGTGTTCAATTACAGCGCATTAGCCCCATGCTTATTATAAAATAATGTTGCATCATCAGGACAGTCTCGCAGGGTAGATAAACGAAAAAAGCTCTGTTGGATGTGTCTAAAATTGGATTCCCTAAGATGAAATGCTTTGTATGCATATCTGGGAAAGAGCCAATGTCGTTGCAGTCGTCGAAGAGTAAATAATGGCAGTGCCAGATTCAAAAAAAATCCAATCAGAGGTCAGTTAGTGACGGATAGGCCTCCCAACTATAAAGGTATATCTCGTAAAAAGCCGTGCTCACATGCACGAGTTCCGGGAATAAGTAAAATAAGGGCGACTGGTGTTGCGACCAATTTTATATCGGAAAAATCCACACACAGCAATACACACAGAGGACATTCAACAGCATTCGGTGGTCATCGTATCTCGCATTAATCCAAAGATAGTCTATACATCATTTCTTGTAATACGAGGTGTTTTCCTCGCGAGCTATTCAACTATTTACAGCTGCAGAACTACACAAGGGTAGTATCCACATTGTGTGTTTTCAGGAGACTAGAAATGCGTTGAGCACTGCACAATGTGGCTCATTCAGAACTAGATCAAAGATTAAAACGATACTTTAATGGGCCCTAAGCACAATTGATCCAGTCAGGAATGCCGTCACTAATCTCCTATTTCATTTTTTACTGATATCCTTACTCGACTGCAGAGATCAAAGCTCTCATGTTTTATTGTGTTTTGTGTAGACAAGTCGATTCTCAGAGTTGTAAATATGTACGTGCCAACACTTTTTCATTCTACTAATTAAAAATAGTTTTCTGATATGTTTCCTCTTAACTAAGCAATTTTCTAATTTACGAAGAGTAGAATTTAGATAAGACAATGTGTTAGACCGACACATTTCCTTCGCTATTTTACTCAGGTCCGGTAGTTCTGAGCTTAAAATGTATTCGCCTCTACAAATATGAATATTAAACTTAGAAATTACGTCGAATAACGCTTATAAGATATCAAATTAAGTCTCCCATTACATCCTTATATATATATATATATATATATATATATATATAACCTAATATATATATATATATATATATATAGTTGCATGATTTGATAGCACAATATCAGAATGGTGAAAATGTATTTAAGGACTATATTTAAAAACGTTATCCGTTTCAATAATGAGAAAATAAAGAAATTAATATTTAGATCTCCTAGAACATGGTTCGAGATGAACCCTCGACTAAAAAGTCCAATAAAATGACCAAAGACCTTTGGTTTACCCAAACGCAGCAAACTCTTATTATTAAAATATTTACCAAATAACTATTATTTTGCTTCATTACTGAGGTAGAGCTGTCAATTGCCTGAATGCTAGCTTTTTTGACATTTGAGCATTTTAGCAATTCCTTTGTTGATACAGCGAGCAGAATACATTTGAACATCTTATCTGTTCGGTTTGTCTGTCACACTACGCAGAAACCAGCATTTTCGTTGTGGTTGAATAATAAACAACGCGGGAATCAAATTTGGTGGTTGAGAATATAAATTGTAGTAAATATGTAAGGAAAACGAATGTCTACTCATTGCTTATTATTGAACCTTAGTATTATGTGGGAAAGTAAAGTTTAGTGCAACTTACTCTCTCAGCCGTATAACTTCCTTTTGTTCCCTTAAAAAGGCCTCTTTCACATGAAGTGCCTCAAGTGATGGCGATTCAAACACTTCGGCTGACCTTTCGTACAACTGTCGGCAGTAGAGGCCTTGCCACACCAGCTAAATCCAATAATAAAAGGAAAAAATATCATAAAGCGTACCATTATTTCAACACATCAGGCATAGAAATCGCCAACAGAAAGAGGTCAAAATATATTTAATATTTTTTTCAAATGCACATGAATTTATATTAGCGATTATTTTAGAACAGTTTGGTGTTCAACTACATTAATTGAATTGCAGTTTCGCTACTATCTTTCTTGAGCCGACTTTTTATTCCAGTTTGTACAATATTCTGGCGTTTCAGTTACTCAAATCGTTTGTAGAATGTAGCTACTTGTGCCGAAAACTCTGCCCACCAGACGTTTATGACAGATGGTCAATTGCAGTTGAGAAGCAAGGCTTTATTAAGGACTTTGTTTAATTGGGACGGAATAATAAATTTGAATAAATAACACATATAGCAGTCTTCACGACCAAATTGATCATGGGTTAATGATAGCTGCCTTAGTATTGTAAAGATATCTAAACATGAATTCCAATGTATCGTGATTATGGTGCAATATTTCAATTGTAGCGATGAGGTGGCGGAATTTATACAATCGACTTATTTCGTTCGTTGGCGTATTTTAAATTCCATATACGACTAGATGGAATTCTTTATGAAATCATTAGTACAGATCAACCTTGTTTGCACTAGACACTGCTTCATGTCGAAACCAGTTAAAGTAGTTAGCAAATGAACACGCCAATCAGTAAAATGCCAATTTGAATTTATCATTGGAGCCGGCTTATCCTGCAAAAGGAGTCAGCCGCAGTAAAGTAAAGTAAAGTATAAAAGTCATGGTATGGTCAAAACATAACCTATCTTCGAACAATTCATGTGCTAATAGATTGTAGGCTTGCATGTAAACATATTAAATTTAATTCTTCACAGTCAAATACACAAATAAGCACATGTATATAAATAAAGCAAGTTTATCTAGTGAAAACTCAGTTAGTGCTAACAGATCTGCAAGCAATTATAAATAAAACCATTTAATAGAAATTTTCCATTTGTTTCACTACTTGGCTATAATTGAGGTGATCAAAGGACTGTTGAGAAACGCACAAAGAAAGAAGTGCCATAAAATCCAAATGGAAAATGTGAAAAGTGAATAAAATAACCAAATTAAAAGGAATAAGAAACAGGCTATTCAAAACTTCTTTGAGTTAAAAAATACTGAAACGGCACTATCAATGAACCAGTGTCATATGATGAATATTTCGAGGGCGCTGATGGACATAAAAGGTGTACCGATGAGATCTTAACAGCATTTCCTTTGCCATCCAACGTATGTTTGAGGTAAAATACATGTGTGCGTGCACACACTACCGAACAGCCTTACATCATTATAATAAACAGATGCTTCCCTGTCGCATATACATGAAATTTATACTTTATGTTGGCTATGAAAATACATTACGTCGCCTATTTCTAGTGGGCGGTCCGAAGTGGAGAATGTACTAGACTAGCCTTTACTCAATGATTTGGCTAATATTAAAATTTTAAATCTACAAGAGTGTCATTAGTGCGGAAGTAAACACCGAACGTATTCACGCGAGGGTATGAACGATTTTGTTTGAAACTTGCCAGGTTTATACAAATATAACCAGTAAAAGCTAAACTCAGTAGTAGCTAGTATTGCTGCGACTAGGAACCGAATACAGGTGCATCTGGTTCACATCCATGCAATTCATCCACCACACCAGGGGAACCACGCAATTTTCATTGTTAATCTATTTTGCATTCCTTTCATCAGGTCGGATTTGGTTAAATAAAACATAACCCTGAGAATAAAATGCACCAATCTCAAGCCATGGAAATACTGGCTACCACTGCGGAGTTCTTATTAATGCAGAAACTGGTCTAATAGATTAGGTGCACCTGAAACTGAATGATATGTACTGATAAAAATCGTTTCTTCCGACATATACAGTCTTGGTATATTAGGTTCGTTTTCACTTTTCCTTTATCCAATCATTATACTAGATTTAATCGTTTTCTTATGACGCCTGAAGCATATATCTAGCCTAAAACAGTATGACTTATCACATTTCAACGTAAATTTACGTGTGTTTGTCGACAAACGATGAGTTCATTGTCAGAAATCTAGGTAGTCCCATCCTAGTAGACCACATAGTGCTTATTAAATAATAAAAGTTAAATATTCTGTCCCATCCTTATCGAAGTAATTAATTTATCAAATAGAAATAAATTATGAGAAATAAAGATGCAAAAAAATTTGATAGTATGCCGGACTTCTATCGCCGCGTAAAACACCAATTAGACTATGCCTAATACAGCTAGATATTAGCTAAAAAGGCGTAGAATTTTTTGTTCGTTATTATGAAGTCCCTTAGAAAATGAATATTTTTTTTAAAAAGTGTAATACATGATGATGATTGATAACGAATTCATCAAAGCGGAATATTATTTAGCCATTCCCAAAATACCAATTTGTTTGACAAAATTCCACTTGTCTCTTTAAAGATATTTAAAGTTAGTAACGCCTTCGCGATCAAACGTATAATTCAAAATGCAAAATTCGATTGAGTCCAAACTTAGTGGACTTGTCGGAACATACAATAATCTGGTGTCCACACATGAATGAAAATTTCGCGCCACAATCTAGATCAAAATACAGTAGAAAGTGCGCCAGTTGAGTAATTTAAACCCAACATTTATCAGTTTTAGTTAGGGTAAAGTGGCAAACATAATTCAAAAACGTTTGACTATTGCTACAAAAGACACTAACTAGAACTATTAAAACAGCAATTTGGTTGTGACATGGTGTCTCAATGGTGCTACTCTAGCAACAAGTTAAACGGAAAAAGTTATAATGTGTTATAAGTTCTGGAACCTGTGTGGAATATAAAGCGAAATCGCTACTAAACCATGTGCTTGTGCGATTTTATCTTACAACTTGGAACGCATTTTCAGTGATAAAAACTCGAAACCAAACTAAACATCATAGAGATAGAAACGCCTCATTGAAGCCAGAACGCACGCGAAAACAACATATCAATGCATTGTTCAGAACCATGTATTTCCATGGCAATAGCTTTGAAATTTCGAAGCCAGTTTGCACACCTAGTACCGATTATGACTGGATATCAATGTCTTTCATTTACACAGCTAGCCACACTGGCGAATATGTTTTCTCCAGCAAGTCAGTATAATAGATTGAGCAAAAGCGTTATTCTCTAATTTATGGGCTTTAAAAATCGTATTGAGAAATATAATTGCTTAATTACTTTACGCTAAATATCCCACAACCTGTCATTAATTGCGCTGTAATAGGTAACATAGCACGGTGCGTTAATTGTATTTTTATTTAAAGCAACATCAATTAAAAATTACCTAAAAAATACAGTAAACTGTACACGCCACGCGTTTATCTCGTGCAATAATCCACGCAAGCTTGGATGTAATGGAATGCTAGGGAGTAGCGTAGCTATGTAAAACATAACTTACATAACAATTCTCAAGTCAACTCTGTTATCATTTGCGTTTTATTATTATTATTCTGAAGTATGTACTGTTTTCTATCTGTTAGAGATAAATGCCATAGGCATTACCTTGGTGGGAACACGGGAAGTTGTTCCATAGCGTGTAAAAATAAGATAGAACATATGCTATGATTACTGTGCCTGCGCATTTCTATCATGAAAATTGTTGAGGCACAATACTTGTTTCAACCAGAAAAATGAAAAAAAAATTATGCATTAGTAACGCGGCGTCTATGGCAATAAAATCAGTTTAAACGAGCATGGTATATGTCGCGATAATATTCAAAAATTCGGCTGACTTATTTTGACTCAATTAGGCGTTCACGCTTAATAGAAGATGGAAAATGCCACGAACGGTAGATTGACTAAGCATACAGGATATATATATATATATATATATATATATATATATATATATAGACAGACGTATAACGAAGACTTTCAGAAATCAATAATGAATTTCCCTCTGGCAAGTTTAAGATTATGAGAAAATTGACAAAGGTCAATATGGAAATTTTGCCAGTAGAAACTTGTACCAACTTTTACGAATATTACATAAGTAATATGGCCTCTGCCATAATTTATATCGGTCTTATAAATTTCTAACAGTTTATTTTGGCCAAATGAACATACCTTAACCACCATTAGGCAAATTAATACTTTAACGGCCATATTGTAATTGAAAGTTTACACCTAGACCACCAGGTCACGTACTCTTGAATTAAATAAAATTAAATCAACTTTAACAAGCAAGAGGACGTCTCCTTGTGCATTAAGTTTCCACTCTAAGCAGAAATTTTAAAGTGCCGGCATAATTAAATATACAACGAGGAATATAAATTGAAAAGAATGAAAGTCTAGTTCTTTTGCAAAATGGGTTTCGAAAGAATCCTTGAAATTAAGAGAAGACTATTTCGACGAAGAATAAAATATTTTCAAAAAGATGCCGGACAGAATTAACCAAGCCTTTCTAGTGGACCTAGTTTTTGACTGAAGTTATGCAAGTCTAATGGAACTGTGGTGCGAAGTAATAGTGCCAGATGCTACGTATGCAATTTGTGGACAATAGAACAGCAGACTGCCACATATGCTGTTCAGGCACTCAATCCAAATAGTCTCGGTATCCAAGTGTGTTGCAGGATGTTTGATCAACATTAAAAGAAATTGCGCGTGAATGAGCAATCAAAATTCCATGCTGAAACGCAACGAAGAAGGAACCTTGAACAGAAAAAAATAAAACGTCGATTCACAATTTTGTTTATTAGTCATGCCAACTTCACGCTAAGTTAAATATGGCCTGAAATTAACCGATCGGAGACAGGCATAAATAGTTGTCCTGGTGGTAGCAACTAAAGAAACCAATATATTTTGCCCGTGGAATATATTGAAAGGAAAATTGTCTTACATAAAAAATCAATATCTACGGTGCATATGAAAGTGAACTAGCGGTATAGAGATATATTGCACAAATTGCCACACGCAACCTTAAAACGTTTAACAACTCAGAATCTCAGAAAAACCAGACCCATCAAGTGACCCAAGAGTTCCAGGTAGAGGAATTCATTAACGAACGGCAGCAGCGCGCCATTTAATACATAAGGCATTCTGGCTTAGAAGATGCATACATTATAAACAGAGCACATGACCAGTTGTAATGAGAAAGTCGGCTGGCCTCTGCTACGATGCACTCGAAAATAGCATTGACAAAAGTGTTCATAATTGACATAGCCACCTACGCTTATTCTAACTGTCACTCTTCGGGCGCTTAATCTTAGCAGCCGTCTTCGCAGGTTTACCAGAAACAACCTTCGGCGGCATATATGCAATGATTGTTTGGAATAAGCTCTAAAATTTCTACTAACATTGAATTATCTTCAGCGTATTAGCTGACAGCCAGCCGGCCAACAACACCAATGTCCCCTGCTGCGTACGCCATAGATACGTCTGAAAAAATTTCATTGAATAAAGTAGGTTAATCCAAAAATCAGTACAATAAGTCACAATCATTAAGCAAAGGATAAACAGAGGTGTATACATGCACATAAATGCAATGTCACCCACCATAATCACATAAAACCCAATCAATACTTTGTTAGGTCAACAGCAATATGCGTATATACAATAAGTTCAGTAAACAGCTTAGTAAACCGAGCTCGAAATGTCTGCTCCAATCCGAGTCGAGAAAAATTTCATTTCCTTAAAGTAATCCCGAGTCTGCTCAACTACATACAAATCTAAAGAGAGCAAAGGAAAAATTCATCCTTCTTGTCTAGCAGAGAAAAACACATTTTCCTAAACAAACTTAAAATAGAGAAAACATTCTCAAGAAAATAGAATATGAACAACAGCCGTTATCAAATCTTTCACCGAAAACATTTTTCATAGGCAGAATCCATTCAAAGAACAAAAACAATTGATAAAAAATTGGTAAGCTTCTGGAGCAGAAGCTATCTAGGAAAAGTATAAGATCTCCAAAACGATTATTAATTACTGAGCCTATTAAAATAGAATAACATTATTCGACAAACGATGTGTACGGAAAAATGTTTATATACCGCCAAAGGTCACTAATTGCAAGCAATCGATACACGAATGCAACGAACCCAAATTGCAAGCAATATAACATTAATCAAGGTTGTGATCTTCTTATAAACACCTGACTCATCAAGTACATACATTTGTCAGTATAAACTAGACATTGTATAGTGTAGAAAAGGCAATTCATCCAGCAGACTGGTATCGCCCTAATTGGGAACTCATCAGGTACTGTCCACCTAATCGTTATCACTGCCCGCGCAACCCATGTTCGTTTAATGATATAAATGCAAGAAATATTGCACTACTCATTATAACTAGAACAGCAATAATTGTTATATTCTTCGAACTCGTGCAAACATCTCAAGACGATATAGGCTAAATTTAAATAAGCTAGAATATAATAATTATTTATTTGTAAACATGGAGAGTGTGATAAAACTGATGATAAATTAAATAGAACAATTTACCATAAACCAAACTGGTCTGCACGGTATTTGCATTACAGCAGTTTTGCACCGTTTCAATATAAATTATCAACAGTTCGGGGCTGCTTATTAAGAATTGACAGGTTGGTTGGTCAAGATTCAAAATAAAACGAATATAATAAAGCAATTAACGATTTGATGTCTAATGGCTATCCTAAAAAACTAATTGAATCAATTATTAAAAGGGGAAATAAACAGAAACAGGCGTATTACCGACCAGAAAAGAAAACAGTCTACCTTAGCATCCCATTTAAGGGGGATGCAGTTCCCCAAATAACACAAAACAAAGTTGAAGCAGCATTAACACGCACATTTAATGCAGCTAAACTACGAGTGTTATTTAGGGTAACACACTTGCCTTTACCAGCAATCAAAGAGAAACAGCCGTTTATGTCGATATCAAATATTATTTACCAATATACATGCGCAAGTTGTCGATCAACTTACGTAGGCCGATCGACAAGACGGTTAATTACTCGAATGAGAGAACATTGCAACTTAAACGCTGTTTTAAATCAAATGGTGAATACACGTCTAAAATTGCGCAACACATCGTTGAAAAATCACACGCATTTTATCCAGACATAGCATTTAAAATAATTACTAATTGCAATAAAAAAGAAGCTAGCCAAATACGAAGCATTATTGATAAACGAATTGCCGCCGGATTTATGCAAGCAGAAGTAGGTTCAGGCATTGAGCTTGAACTGGAGGTGACGCAAGCAATTGATTGGTTTCCTTTTTTCACACTCTCTCCATGTTTACAAAATTCTATCTTATTTTGCCTTTCAATTTATATATAAAGAGATGTTGAGTTGTAGATACTTGAGAAGAAAATAAGAACGAATCGTTTCTTGTATCTAAAATAATCATTTTTAAATGTTGTGATCAAGAAACCAAAATAAGTTAGATTATGTCAGTTTAGCAAACCTCATTCAGTTAAAAAATTTGTACTAGATATCAGAGATGGCAGAACTGTGTCGTCCTTATTGGGAACTCATAACTTTCTTACAAGAATTTGACGCGGATAGGACAGTACGTGATGAGTTCCCAAAGAGGACGAAACCGGTCTATTGAATGAATTGCTTTTTTCACATCATGCAATACTTAGTTTATACTGATCAATGTATGTACATAATTGGCCAGGTTTTATATCAAGATAGCAACCTTGATTATAGTAATTGTTATCGCCACCCACGTAACGAATGCACGTATAATTATATACACTGGACTGTGCATCCATTACCACAGCGTTGTCCCAATTTCTAAGTTCGATACGCAATTTATCCTACAAAATAACGAAATTCAATTTGAAGAACTGTCGGCGCTTAGAACAACGTTTATGGAATACGGGTATCCCGAAAATTTTGTTGAAGCCAATAAGAAGCACAAACAAAAACAAAGAAATAATGAAACTGTATCCAACCTGAAGATGATAAATTTCATAATACACGTTAAAGAGGGCATACAGTTCGAAATATTTACAAGAATAATTAAGAAAGGCGCGACTTTTCTGGGCCCAAAAAACAACACATTGCCTGATAAAATAGACGTAAAGGCTAAGCTGGTTGCAATAGAAGAGCTCAACGTTAGTTATTTATAAAATTACTATAGCTAACCAAAGAAACTAGTTATTAGTTAACTGAATACTTTGCGCAGTGCGTGGCATGGTGGCACAGTGGTTAGAGCACCAGATTCTGAAGCAGACGTGCCCAGGTTCCAGCCCTATACGCGGAAAACTCTGGACAGTACGTGATGAGTTCTTAAAAGGTCTAAACCGGTCTACTGAATGATTTGCCTTTTTGATATACTATACAACACTTAGCTTATACTGGAAGATATATTGACATAATGGGTCAGGCGATTATATCAAGATAGCAACCTTGAAAAAAGTAGCTTCATAATAGTCTGCTAGTTATTTATATAAAATATACAAAGTTGAAATCTTATTACAAATTTATCACTTCAGACAGTGCTCGCTGCCAAAAGAATAATAACATTTATCTAAAGCAAAATTTGTGCATTATTGAGATATATTAATTCAATAAAAATCATAGTAATTCACTCATGCATATGTAAATTAGTGGCAGCAACGAATAAAAAATCTTCTTGTGGAAAGAGCACGCATTATATTAAAAAACTACCCATTTTACCCACAATCAATGTGACTCCGGTTAGACAAATTCGATTTGTACCTATATACGTCAGTGATTAAAAACTATTTTGAAGCAAACAACGTTCGCGGGGAAAAACATATAACAAAAAATGAAAACTACACTGCATCCATAAACTCTTTCACATGAAAAACAACGGAGACTAATTAAACATATTGAAGCTGGGCGATTCGCTTAATGAAATAAATGGGCACAATTAACTGAAAATTTTTGATGTCCCACGCGTAAATCAAACAGATATATACCAAAATATGAAGACTATGAATGATTTGGAGAGAATTGGCATTTGATCTTTGGCATCCAACCTAATGATTCTCTGTGTACTGAATGTCATATTAACTTTAACACTGGTAGCCCAGTTCGTCCTCAATCTTGTGTTCAGAGCAGATCTTCCTGATTCTGTTTGCTAGGTTGTTTACTATGTTTCTTTTCTTCCTAATTAGAAATAAAGTGTGTAATATTCAAAGGGTATAGACATAATAAGAAGTACTAAAATATGTAAAGAAAGATAAAATTCTCTCGGAAATTAGACCCTTACGGAACCTAGCGCAGCGTTTATCGAAAGCCAAAGATGACTCTATTGCAATGATCCGAGAGGCAACAAGTAGGTCATCGTGCTTATAATGGCAAGAAGTCGCCTCCGATGGGAAGGGGATTGCACCACTAATCATCTGTCTCCTCATGATTCAACGAAACAAGCGCGTGTTTAACCAAATATCGATAGTAGATATTTTTTATAAATCAAATGAAAATTCCGATTTTGTCTTCGAAAAGTGAATAAATGCAGTCCCTTACCACTGTAATAGCTCGCATCAGTGCTGCTAGTCGTCTTACATTTAAAGAAACAAGTGCGTGTTTGGCCGAAAAGAATAACAGATTTCGGCGGGTAAAAACGTGAAGTCAATTTTTTTCGAAACAAAGATAAGCGTAGACATTTAGCAAAGCAACTGTTCACATTATCGGTACTAGTCGTCTTTCTCCCAGCATTCAGATAATCTGGCGCGTGTTTAGTCGAAAATAAATAACAACTATTAACAGAATGGACCATAAAATCAGAATTTATATTCGAAACATGAATATGTGAAGTCTTTTTAGAATTCAATTGTTCATGTTAGAGCTGTCCTTCCACTTTCTCTTTATATTCTAAAGAATTATAGCACAGAATCGAATAATAAGCTCGAATATTGTTCCAATAATGGATAAGTTTAGTTATTTAATACCACGATAACTTACATTATCGTTGTCAATCCTCATTCTCCTTAAATTTAAAGTCAGTCACACGTACTGATGCGTTTCCATGATCATCATTAAAGTACGACGGCAAGATGACTATATATATATGGAAAGCAAAATTATATATTCGGCTCTCACTTTCTTGCGGTTTGATCCACGCTGGTCAGTTTTCCGTCGTACTCTGATGATGATCGTGGAAGGTAGAGACGCGTCAATACATGTGACTGGCAGTTCTTTTGCTGTTTTCTGACTACTATTTAAAAAGAATGGGATTGGTATTTACTTCAAGCTCGCAAACTTGATTTATAGAATCGTTACCACCAACCGCACAATCAAAGACTGTTTAACATAAATTGGTTAATAATACTTTTTAGTCATTAATTTTCTTCACCATATGATAGAAATAATACCAGTATACAATCCAAAACCAGAAATTTAATCACTTTGCATTGCAATACAATACTAACCAATGCCTGAGGGGCTAAACAGGGCCAGCAGACATGATCTGGCATCTTTCTGTCTGCATTGTTCTCTGCATTTGTTACAGGCGCGTATAAGGCATTCATGTAGTAGCGTTTTATATTCGGCAATTGGAAGTACGTCCTAAAAATGCAAAATAAAATACATCCTACTAAAGAATGTTGAATTGAAGCATGTCCTACTAAAAAAACATCAAAGTAAAAATTATTGGAGGCTCACAGGGTGAATAATCCCTTAGATCATCCAAACAGGAAATTGATCATAGTTAATAATCAAGTTAGTTTAATCAAGGTTGCGTATATGATATAAACATTTGACCCATTATGTACATGCATTTTCCAGTAGAAACTAAGTTTTGTATAGTGTAGATAATGCAATTCATCCAGTAGCCCAATTTCGTCCTTATTGGGAACTCATCACGTATTGCCCAGAATTTACCGCCGAAAGGGCTCGAACTTGAGCAAGTCTTCCGAAGAATCTGGTGCTCTAACGACTGATCCACTCTGCCGCACACTACGCACAATTTCCAGTTAAATAATAATTAATTCTTTTGGGTAGCCTTTCCTGAAAGGTGGAGGCTAAATTGCATCTCTTTAGACCTAAATTTCCAACTAATCATCCCCAATCTGTCATTATTAAACACACCTAGCTACATGGGTAAATTCTATTGAAATGAATATTCATATGATTAAACGATCATTGTGTGCGCGGGCGGTGATAACAATTAATTTAATCAAAGCTGCAATCGTAACTTAAACACCAAAAGAATAGACTAACCAAGAAATGTTAGTTAGTATATAATTGAAAATTACGTTTATTGTGCGTTCGGGTGACTGTGGTTAGAGAACCAGGTTCCTAAGCAGACGTGTCCAATTTTCATTTAGTCTATATAAGTCATCGTAGTGTTCATTATTTTAATAGATTAGCCTGATTCAATCAGTAAATTTTGATTTATTGCCTAATGAATGTTAATGTAAATTCCTCTCAACTTTTGAGCTTATTTAATTTTCGGTTATAAAACTACTTTGGCTGAACAGGTGATTAACTCGCATTCAAGGCGTTGCTGCTCTTAAAAGACATTGGTTAATATGTGAGTAAATATATTAATTTTAATCAACGGGTCAATAGCTTTAACCAAAATGATTTCTTATACGTTATGCCAACTAAATTTCAGGCATTCCCTTCGTCAAAAAACAGTTTATGTTGTCTTATTGTCATCACGCACAGTATTACCGACCAGATAACATACATTCGCATCACGTTTGTGGACCAGAAATAAACACGAAATCCATTATTTTGACTAATCGCACAACACAGAAAAAAAACTGTCAGTACCAAGTGCCGGAACATTTCAACCTATTATTCATTAGTAGGGCACGGCGGCAAACTGACACACGAGGATCCTACCGCAATGTCAATATAATGAATTAAAAGTCAAAATGTGATTCTTAATTCCAGTAGTCTACAAACTTGATTTAGATAATTTTTTTCAACCTCGCACAACTAAATATCAATAATATTTCTGCAGCCACATAGTCCAGCATAGTAGTAAAAAAATGACATATTAACACAAATATGCTCTGCGTAATTTCACTTATAAAAAGGCATAAGCTACGCGTGTAACTAAACATCATAATTTACAGATCTGCTAATACGAGTAGCAAGAAGCGTTTCTTATATATCCTCGCGTGGCATAGTTAGGAATTTAGATATATAGATAATCGATCTCAACCAAAGTGCTACTATACTTATAAGAAAACGTGTTATTTCAACTTGAAAACGCTAACCGGTACACACAGTTTGTAAATTTTTGGATATTTATATTTGATACAAACACCATATGTTGGCTCAACCCCGTCCTGATTATTAAATCAAGAAATTTCATACAATATTTAATAGGAAAATATCAGAAAATAGTCTATTCAATAAAAAATGAACTTCAACAACAACTAAAAGATAATATTTATATGTTTGTTTTTGTTTGCGCATGATCTTGAGAGTGCGAAAGTAAGATTATGTCCGAATGCAAGCGATGCCATCTCGAAATACAAAGCTAAAACCAAATAAATCAAATAGGAAAGAGCTACATTATAATAAAATTTGAACAATATTAGTCCAGTTCTCAAACAGGAATAACTGACATATTTTTATTTTAATTTACTATCAAACCAATAATGGATTAATAGAGTAAGCACAGTTAGTTATTAATTGTAACTTCAATGATGTCCAATCATAATAGCCCTAAAAATGAATTTCAGTCAATATTATGAAAAAACAAAAATTTTACATTAAATGGTATATTGCGAACCGCATGCAGTGTTACTGTAATGAAAATATCCTACTGTCTTTGTGTTTATAATAGCTAGACTGCGATTTTCTGACATCCAAACTGCAAATGAAAAAATGTTGCTTTAGCGGTTTTCCTTACCACAAAGAAACAGTCTTTTCTGATAGCTGTAACATCCCACGTTCCTGAACAGTATTACAGCAGAATGTACCTAAAATACAATAAATATATAAATAAATAATGCACGTTTCTATTAGTTAGCCTTGGGCACTTGTCAAATAAAAAATATTACATTTCTTTCTACGAAACCAATTTACGAAACAAGTTTACCGCAATTGTGCTGTAGCATATCATAATATAATGTCACAACACAGTATTAGACTAGCCTTAGTTCAGACATGTTAGTTCATTACAACAAAAGTTTCTATATTTTTTTGCAATGTGAACTAAACGTTCAATACATTTTACACTATCAATATAGAAGATTTCAGCATTTTACCTAAACGATTAGGCCATAAAGCTATTCGTGGAATAATTTTAACCATAAACGAGCAAATCTACCCTGACAGAGATCAAAAACAAAAAGTTTACACCGTACATACTATTTCGCAAGTTGAAATATAATGGTCCATGAAGATATACCAAAGTCAACATGAGCAAAACGGATAATCCTATTAACATATTTTACCTATATCTAAACGCGTAGAGTTTGTACACTTTCCTCTGCTCATAGAAAACAGATATATTACGAATGGACTGTACATGAATAATGTTCATAATTTATCCACATTACTTAAATTCTGCATCCAAACGCAAACACATTCAAAGTTCCGCCGTCCGTTCGGCACAAGTTTTATTATCATTTCCACACAGTACCGTCTTATAATAATCTACTGCACGGTGCGCACACAACATTTGAATAAATGTGATTTACTTTTCTTTCGCGATAAATTTAAAATTTCCTGCCAAACATTTGTGGTAGAACATCTACTTGCACTTATATATATATATATATATATATATATATATATATATATATATATATATATAATTGTACAGCAGAAAAAAAACATTAAATAGATGATGGTAAATTTATTCTTGAATATTCTTGTAAAGATCTTTATTATTTAATTTGTCTTAAGCCTAACCACGCAAAAGCTTAAATTAAATGTTGTGTAAGTATGATTTTCCAAATGAAATAAATGAACGTTTATTGAGGTTGTAATATATATCAGAGGTATGAACGGTTTAAAATTGGTATTAGGATCTATTAAATGCGTCTAATTATGTCACTTGTTTGCTAATTTACTGAAATCATGTCATTCTTTTGGTGTCAGCTACTTAATCTTGTCAGCTTGGCAGACAGTCTGTTTGATAAAAGTGTGCAAATTTGCTTCTCGAGCATATGATTCCGATTTATTTTTATTATGTTTCAGTATTGTCAGAATCTGTGTGTTTTGTGATGATTATAATGTTTCTGTTTGTTGCCTCGCGTCAAAACTCTTTCTTTCCTGTTCTCTTCCACCTTTGACTTTGTTGTTGTCTATCTTGTTGCTAATGTTACACCTGGTGACCTGTGTACAGATTCAGGTTTTTAGGATGCTGAAAATACGAGTTGCTTACATTTATTCGCAGCAAATCAACTACAATATTGTGCTGATGAAACCTTGGAATATTCAGCGTTGTTCTTTTTCGGTTTTCATAAATGTTTCAGAATTTTTATAACAACGCTCTGTGGAGAATTGAGAGGTAATTTCGTGCTTATTTGGTGCCCTGGTTTGATTGCATGATCTAATTTCAGATTTAGAATATTGTGCTACTCCTGTCTAGATTAACTCTTGCGGTAGATTCCGATGGCGTCTAATGTTTAACCGCCTCTTGGTTCTTCCAATTTAACATTGGAAAAATAATAGATTTTTTTAAATGCGAGCTTTAATAAAATTCATTGTACCTTTCTTGTATCTGATAAAATTTCTTTTTGTTTTTTGCACATAGGAAGGGTACAATGAATAATAGATTTGTAGAAAAAGGGCAGCTGATATTTCGATGTGATTTTTAAACGTCATATTAGGAACAATTTTCTCCCGTGAATCGGTTTATTATTCTTGACATTATGGAAGATGAAATAGCTCCTCGAAAAGGTAGGTTCAATTAGACATCTTTTATTGTCTTCTGTTACGCGTACCCGGCGAGGTTTTATGTTAAATTCAATGAATTTATCCGGATAACTGTTCATTTGCATAATATTCTTCAAATTTTCTAATTCTTCCTCTAACTTGTACTCGGAGTATACCTTCATGATTCTGCAGACTAAGTTATTTACCAGGTTCCTCTTGTACTTTTTGTGAAACTGACATTGTAATGAATGTACCGTCACGTGAATGTGGATTTCCAACGTATTGACCTAGATCGGATGTCAGTGTTCTCTCGGAATAGTTGAATGGCGAGTAATGGAAGCATTTTTTCTCTATCTCAAATTTAATTTTAATATATGGATCGGTATTGATGGTCTGCTCTAAAGGTTTTCTATGATTTACAGCGATTGCAATGAAAAAGACCAGATGGTCTGCATACCTTTCATAAAGTATACGTCGTTCAATTATATTCAATAGGACGGGTTTATCAAAATGATAGATATATACATCAGCAAGGAGTATTACTAAACAACTTCGTCATTGAACTGACGGTATTACTCATCATTAAATATAAATTGAACTGGCTTCGTTCTCCAAATCTTGATTACAATTTTAAATTTATGTTGCACATGCATTAGAAGAACCAAGGAACGGTTAATCAATATAAACCATCAGCACCTGCCGCAAAAGGTAATCGAGAAAAGAGTAGTAACATATGACAAATTTGAAATTTGTGATCATATAATCCCATCAGGGCACCAAATGAACACAAACTTACTTCACAATTCATCAAATAGCGAGGTCAGAAAAATTCTGCAAATTTTATAAAGTACTGTACAATAAACAACAAAATCCCCCCGCTGAATATGCCCAAGTTTTAACCGCACAATATAGCAATTGATTGGCTGAGAATAAAGGGAAGCAACACGTATATTCAGCACCCGAAAAACACAATCTGTACAAAGTTCACCAAATATAACCTGTGCAACAAGATAGGCAACAACTTAGTCAAATGAACACGTGATTGGACAGAAAACAGATGTGCCGAAAAGCAAGAAAATACTACGGACTTGGTAAGAAACAGAAGATGCAATAA
>JAQBSW010004350.1:0-70398 GCA_029291075.1 Eudiplozoon nipponicum
GTATGCATGTGAGTATTTAGTTATGTAAGTATGTTTACTTAATGTGCATGCATGCGTCACTGTATTCAGCTTTTGTGTTTTGTGTGTGCATATGTGAGCATTTATGTATTTATGAGATTATATATGCTCATATCTACACATGTATATGTGTGTGTTTAAATTAGTGTGTTTGTATGCTTTATATATCTAAACCATCAGTGTTTGTGCGGGCTGTGATAAATTTTATTTAAGTCACTGTTACATGCTTGATATAAACACCTTTTCCGTTATATATACATTTTCATTATAAACTATGCATTGTATAGGGTAGCAAGGGCAATCCATCCATTGGGCTCATTTCGGCCTAATTGAGAATTCTTCAAGTACGTTTGCTTCGGACTCGGTGATTCTAACCTCCCTGTCGCACGCTACACACGCTTTTAATTTATATTCTAGCTAAAGTATTTTGGTTAAGCTTCTCTTCAGGTGGAGCCTATATGGCATCTTTTTAGATCTAAAGTTCCATATAACCAGCCCCATTCTGTCATTATAGAACAGACACATCACCTGGGGAATTTGTGTTAAATTAAAGATTTATAAAATGAAGCAATCGTTGATTGCGCAAGTTTTGATAACAGTTATGTCGATTAAGGCTTTCAGATTGATAAAACCACCAGTGTCATTATATATACATTTTCCAGTATAAGCCAAGCATCATCATCATCATGAACAGCCATACAAAAGGCGTTAGTAACTAACGTTTAACTGCCATATAAACTAAGCCTAGTGTAATGTAGCATAGGTAATTCCTTTAGTAGACCGATTTCATCCTCGGTGTGAACTCTTTAAATTCTGTCCGGAAGTTTGTTTCGGACAAGGCTTGATCCGGGGCATGTTTGCTTCGGATTCTGTGACTAACCGATTTTGATGCTGAAATTTAGAATTAATTTGGACGAAAATAAGATCCATTGCACATAATGCATTGTATGTGGCATTTTAGGCTCTCACAGAATCAGACATTGGGTCTCTAAAATGTTATCGAAAA
Organism: Eudiplozoon nipponicum; assembly: GCA_029291075.1. Taxonomy (NCBI): domain Eukaryota; kingdom Metazoa; phylum Platyhelminthes; class Monogenea; order Mazocraeidea; family Diplozoidae; genus Eudiplozoon; species Eudiplozoon nipponicum. The sequence goes on from JAQBSW010004350.1 coordinate 1,025, forward strand.
TATGCGCCAAATGCGTTCCAGTGCGGCTTATAGTTGTTTTTGTAGAGCTTTGAGATGGCAACTTAAATAGTGTAAATGTGTATCTTGAATTGTTTTTGACCAGAAAGGCTGATGAGATGGACGAAGTGTGTGCATCGGTTAACAGCCGATATATATTCACCTTTTTCACGAAACAGATCCGAAATAATTAAAGGTTAGTGAAACAATAAATGATTGCAGTAGATGGGCTGCACATCTGTCCCGATCTACAAAAGTGTTCCTATGTCACCGATATAGATAGGTGATCTGTAACAACTGTCATAGTTAGAAATACGGAATGCCATCCTGTTTGTTAAGCATTATAAAATTTATCTTTGTGATAGATACCATGAATTACTATTCTATTCCGTACATTCAGGATGCAAGCGCTGCAGATATCATCTACGGTAGATTAGTTGAACTTGACGTTGCACCCACTATTTTTATTTTTCGACAGCCGAAATTCTGAACAAACCACTTTGAATAAATTAACAGTCAATTTTCCGCTCTTCTGTACGAACTTCGTAAAGTATTTCTACAGGATCACCCATTACTCACTTTAACTGTGCGGCCTCAATGTGAGTATCTGGAATTTTGCTGGATTACATATATCTGTACGAGTGATGAGGTAAATATGAGAATTACGAATGCTTGTGTATCTTTCTCGCCACCTATAGGGCAGCACAAATGTCTCGCCCTATTTTAATGGTTGTGTGTACAATGCATATGTACGTATAATTTTTTTATATGCTCTGAAGAATCTTCGAATTTAGACGCTCCTCGTAAGGCAAGCTAATACGGCTCCACTAATTGCGGTGGCTCAATCACATTTTACGTTTGCATTCAATTCAGTTGCCCAATGGAACATTATTCTCACAGACAAAGCCAGGTTGGTGTAAGGAACCATGTGAACACATTTTAGCATGGAAACAACTCAAGTAATCTATTTTTACATTTAGTAGTATAGGACCCGTTCGTCTGCTAGGAAATGGTCAAAATTTGCATTACAATTCTTGTTTGGAATCAATGCGCAATTTGGCATCTAATCTAGCTTAGTGATGAGCTTCTCGTAGATTTCTGGTTAAGTCATCGTAACTTTCAATTCTAAGTTGCGAAAAGTTAATCGTGAGGCGTGGTTGTGTTCATGAAACGATACATTAAAGCTAGCAAAAAAGCTGTATTACCGATGTCGTCTTCTTTTAAAGCTTGCTTAGCAAAAATGAATTGTTTAAATGTCTAACTTGCTTTATTTGTGTGTTATCTAAATATTTCCATCGAAACTAGTAACTCTCTTTCATAAAATACTCTCCCCTAAACCTTATGTGTCAGAAAATATTATTTTAATTTTTCATTCTTTTCTGGTATGCATTTTTTAAAACTTTCTCTTTTACTCGTGTTTATATTCGAGTAATGCATCAGTTTTGAAGACTGTTGTATTGCTGTCTGTGCGAATTTCAAACCAAAATACTAAACGACATGTACAATTATATTCAAGGAGGCCTGTTCAGAAAATCTATTGTTGAATAGCGATAAATTGTGGTCTGAATTGTCAAGATCAACTTATCTGCCTCTAGGGAAATCTTACACATCTGCATTCTGATTATATTGGAAATTATAGTACATAATGGCATTTATAACAAAAACTAAATTAAGGAAAAGTAAAGCGAACACCACTGCTCGTAGTAAGGTAATGCGGTAATTTATTGTCGAGCATAAACCAACTAAAATTGTTTGTGTGGAGAGGGCGTATGATATTTCTAAATTTATTAAGAATAATACCGTGTCAAGTTCACCATTGAAGTGTGTTCTTGGATGGCGATATACATATCGATATTGAAACACTTGTCTTAAGATAAATGTATGATATATAACAACTCGTCCTAGCCAGAATCCAGCTTGTTCATCTCAAGTATATTATTTACGTGAAATGCTAAATTGGCGTAAGTTATATATAACCATGAAATATACAACTTACAATGATTACATACTGCATCGGCCGTCGCGCAGTATAAAAAGGGCCGTCTTATCTGCTGAGCTGCGCAGCGTGGATAAGCGAAATCGGGCTACTGCAGACAACTTTATCTCCGATTCTGCCTCCTTTCCTTCCCCTTTCTCTTCTCAATCTAACAATAACACTCTTTTTGATACTATAAATATAGTTGGTTTAGATCATAACATTGAGCCCAATACCAGATTGCCAAATATCGAAAATGGTTCTAGTAGACGATCATTCATTAAACCTAGGTTAGGTTTTAACGTTGGCTCATTTAATGTGCGAACATTAAAACAACTTGGACAGCAATAATCTTTTGCTCGTACGTTGGATAAATTAAGCTCGACGCGCAACTAGAATGGTAAACGGCTTTTGGATAGCTGCGCTGAACATTGACTATATTTAAATAGTACAAATTTCAGACGTAGTGTTAGACGTTGTGCTACATGGCGTCCTCCAGAACCCGGTCAACGGTGGACTCAAATTGATCATGCAGCAATTAATTATAGATGGCGTGGTTGCATCTAGGATTGTCGTTCTTTTTGGAACACTTTTGTCGACAATCCGAATATACTTTGGTCCAAGATAAGTTCTACTATGCGCAATGCAGGTACTACTGTATTTGGCATTGCAGGCCCCCGTAGAAATAATCACTGGCTCTCTGTAAAGTCTATGGAGATAATCGAAATAAGGCGCCAAATTCCTCTTGGCTCGACTCATGATAATATCCGTCGCAATATAGGGCGCCAACTTAAGCGCAGTCTAAAAGGCGATCTAGAAAACTTTTGGAATAGAAAGGCTGAAGAAATTGAAGTAGCTTTCGCATCAGGTAATAGTCGCTGCTTGTTCCAACTTATCCGCGCAACTGGTCCGAGAAAATTAAACGTTAGCGAAACTATAAATGATAGTAACAACGAATTAATAATCGATAAAATAAGTCGTCTTGACAGGTGGGCTGAACACTTTAGAGATCAATTTTCTTGACCACCCGCGTCAGTTCCGATTCTCGAAGGCATGTCTGCATCAACAGTTTGGAATGTTAGTCGCGAAGAGCTATCCGAGTTAGAAGTACGCGATGTAATCCTATCTCTTAAACGCCGCAAAGTCACAGGCCCCGATGATTTGCTTTCAGGATTGTTTAAGGATGGTGGCGATATAATTTAAGGAGCGTTGACAAAACTTGTTCATACAATATGGAATAAGAAAACCGTACCACTTGACTGGAATGAGTCGACCATCATTCCCATCTTCAAAGCGGCAATCATAATTCGTGCGATAACCATCGTGATGTAGGTTTGACTCCGGTAGTATCATGTTTATTTGCTTCGATGATCCTACGTCTTCTTAGCGCTTCACGTGAATCACATACAAGAGAAGAACAGGCCGGATTCCGCGCAGGACGAGGTTGTATAGATAACATTTTTACGTTAAGGCAAGTTCTCGAACAGAGACATTTATATCACCGTCCCACAATAGTCGTCTTTCTAGACTTCAAGAGTGCATTTGATTCTGTGGATCGCAATGTTTTATTCCATATCCTGTCGAGGTTTGGTTTGTTTATGACGTGATACAGTGAAATCCGTAAGGAAGCTGTATTGTTGATGTCGCCTTGCCCGAATGCTGACTTGGCCATAATGGTGTTGTGGAGAGGTTTAGTTTGCCTCAGTTCTGTGAGTTATCCTGATAAATTTACTCATAGTAGCAAGGTATTCCTTCTCTCTCTCTCTCTCGTAAATCTCACTAATAATTTGTCTAAATTCACTTATATACTTTTTTTCACTCATGGTTATATGGCAGTAAAACATTCGTCACCTGACTTTTGTGTGGCTGGACATGATGACGATGTAAGTTAATCGAGGAAACTAACATAGATACAAGTGAAGCTTGTGACATGTTGGATATCGCACAGATTATGATTGGACTGATTATCGACTCGCTTTAAGCACTTAGCACGCTTTCCTGTTTCCATATAGCATGAAATCTATTAATCAACGCAACCTTGATTATAATAATTGTTATCACCACCCGCGCAACAAAAGTTCGTTTAATTATATAAATGTTCATTTCAATACCACTTCCCCATGTAGCGTGGTGTCTGTTCAGCAATGACAGATTGGGGATAGTTAGTTGGAAGTTTGGTTCTATGTGGATGTCATATGAGGTCCACCTAAAGGAAAAATACACAAACCAAGTTACATTAGTTAGTATATAACTGAAAATTGTGTGCAGTGTAGTGTGCGGAAGGATGCCTCAGTGATTAGAGCATCGGATTCCGAAGCAGAAGATCCTCAGTTTCGAGACATGTTCGCGGCAAATTCTGCCCATTACTTGATGAGTTCCCAATAAGGACGAAACCGGTCTACTGGATGAATTTCCTTTTCTACACTATACAATTCTTAGTTTATACTGACATATGTAAGTAAATAATGGATCAGGTGTTTATATCAAGACCGCAACCTTGATTATAATAATTGTTATCACCACCCGCGCAACCAATGTTCGTTTAATTATATAAATGTTCATTTCAATACCACTTCCCCATGTAATGTGGTGTCTGTTCAGTAATGACAGATTGGGCATGGTTAGTTGGAACTTTGGGTTTAAATGGATGCCATATGAGCTCCACCTAAAGGAAAAATTGACTAACCAAGTTACATTAGTTAGTATATAACTGAAAATTGTGTGTAGTGTAGTGTGCGGCAGGATAGCTCAGTGGTTAGAGCACCAGATTCCGAAGCAGACGTGCCCAGGTTCGTATCCTGTCCGCGGCAAATTCTGGCCAGTACTTGATGAGTTCCCAATAAGGACGAAACCGGTCTACTGGATGAATTGCCTTTTCTACACTATACAATTCTTAGTTTATACTGACATATGTAAGTAATTAATGGGTCAGGTGTTTATATCAAGACCGCAACCTTGATTATAATAATTGTTATCACCACCCGCGCAACCAATGTTCGTTTAATTATATAAATGTTCATTTCAATACCACTTCCCCATGTAATGTGGTGTCTGTTCAGTAATGACAGATTGGGCATGGTTAGTTGGAACTTTGGGTCTAAATGGATGCCATATGAGCTCCACCTATAGGAAAAATTGACTAACCAAGTTACATTAGTTAGTATATAACTGAAAATTGTGTGCAGTGTAGTGTGCGGCAGGATGGCTCAGTGGTTAGAGCACCAGATTCCGAAGCAGACGTGCCCAGGTTCGTATCCTGTCCGCGGCAAATTCTGGCCAGTACTTGATGAGTTCCCAATAAGAATGAAACCGGTCTACTGGATGAATTGCCTTTTCTACACTATACAATTCTTAGTTTATACTGACATATGTAAGTAATCAATGGGTCAGGTGTTTATATCAAGACCGCAACCTTGATTATAATAATTGTTATCACCACCCGCGCAACCAATGTTCGTTTAATTATATAAATGTTCATTTCAATACCACTTCCCCATGTAGTGTGGTGTCTGTTCAGTAATGACAGATTGGGCATGGTTAGTTGGAACTTTGGGTCTAAATGGATGCCGGATGAGCTCCACCTAAAGGAAAAATAGACTAACCAAGTTATATTAGTTATTATATAACTGGAAATTGTGTGTAGTGTAGTGTGCGGCAGGGTGTCTCAGTGGTTAGAACACTAGATTCCGAAGCAGACGTGCACAGTTTCGAGCCCTGTCCGAGGCAATTTCTGGCAAGTACATGATGAGTTCCCAATAAGGACGAAACCCGTCTACTGAATGAATTGCCTTTTCTAAATTATAAAATTCTTAGTTTATACTGACAAAATGTAAGTACTTAATGGGTTAGGTGCTTATATCAAGACCGAAACAGTGATTATAATAAGAATTATTTACTGTTAACGTGTATGGCCAGAGGAACTATGCTAGACCCAGTTAGGAATTTAATTGTACACATCATTATTGTCTGTTAGGATCGCCTAGTATTTTCACTTAAGAGCAATGACTCGTTCGAATCCGCTCATCCACGGGTTCGTGAAATCGTCGACAGTTTTTCATAGATTATGTAAATTAAACAGTAAAACTACATTGATCACGCGGAAAAATATGGCAACTAAAGTTTCAGAAGTCTTCGCCTGAGCTCGAACGTTGGACCGTAAAATGTTACAGGCTGCCAAGGGCATTTTTGATCAGATATTAGAGGACGGCAGTATTCGTCATACTTCTTATCCATGGGCATCAGTGATAAACATAAAAGCAGCACGTTGGTGATTGAAAACTATTCAATAATTAAAACGCCATTAACAGAGTTACAATTCCCGGTCGATATCCGATAGACTATGCGATGGATATTATCCATGAATTTGCACAACGTAAGTAGTTCACACTACTCGATCGTAATCAACATACCAAGATATACCGCTAGATGAAGAGATCCTCGCGAAGATAGCTGTCATTATCCATTTTCGGTTATTTGAATATCTTTGAATGCAATCTGGTCTGTACAATGCATCACAGACATTCAGAAGATTTACGAAAGCGGTACTAAGGAAATTTCCACGCACTCATTCTTACGATGATTATGTAATCATAGCCTCCAATGATTTAGAACAACAGTTAACCGACATCAGAGAGATTCTCTCTCGTATTTGTCAGTTTGGTCTCGTCTTAAACATGGAAAAGTGTGTATGAGCACAGAAACACATGAAGTCTCTGCAGTACTCGATAAGACAAATGGCGTTATAAGTACCCTAGAAGACAACGTTCAGGCTATTAGGAAGTTCCCGACACCGACAACTACAAAAGCGCTGCGCCGATTTCTTTTCATGAGTATTTATTATAAAGCTTTCTTTTCTATGATGGCACAATCACAGGCACAGCTGACGAGACATCTCCATGGGATGTAATCGCCGACGTACTACTTGCATCTGTGTTGGTATGCAACCAATCATATCATTTTTGAATGTATTAAAGGTCTTCTTGCGCCATCCTCCACATTACATGCTGTGTAGCCCAATATACCGTTGAAATGGTCCATCGACGCAAGAAACCGAGGGTGATTTGCACCACATTGCACTTTATTCTATATTGTTGAAAGCCACAGAAAAAAATTCACTGATGAAATGAGAAATTCTAGGCATGCACGACTCATTCCTCCACTTTGAATGATATATTCTATGTCATCTCTTCGATGTGAAGACAAGACTTCGCTAGTGGAGGCTTTATCTGAAAAAAATGAGGTAGATGATCCACCTGAGTTCATTTAATTTTATTATCAGTCATGTAAAATCCAAAGAGGGAGTAGTGGATGATGTTTTATCCAACACACAAATATATATATATATATATATATATATATATATGCACTTCAGAATAAACTAAACAGTGTATAATGTACAAAAGGCGATTAATCCAGTTGGCTTTCTTCGCCCTTTTTGGTAACTCATCTAGTATTAAAAAAGCTTTTACGCCAATGGGCACGAACCAGGGGAAATTTGCTTCGTAATCTGGGACTGTCAGCTTCATGAAATTTTCAATTATATAATACCCTATACTTTTGAATAGCTTTTCCTTTAGGTGGAGCCTATTTGGAATTTATTTCGATCTGAATTTACAATTAGAATCCCACATATTTATCAGTCTAATCCATAGGCTTATATATATATATATATATATATATATATATATATATATATATATATATATTTATAAATATGATGTAGCACGGCGTGGTTTAGTGTCATTTTTAATTATTGTATGCACAAAACACTATTTTCAGTTCTTCATTCATTGTTATTGATGTTCGTAATGTTAGATTAAGAATATTCATCATTTATTACAATCAAGGTTGCGATTTTGATATAAACACCTGACCCATTAATTACTTACATATGTCAGTATAAACAAAGAATTGTAAAGTGTAGGAATGGCAATTCATCCAGTAGACCGATTTCGTCCTTACTGGGAACTCATCATGTACTGGCCAGAATTTACTTTACTAATCTATACAATTCTTAGTTTATACTGACATTTATAAGTAATTAATGGGTGTGGTGTTTATATCAAGACCGCAACCTTGATTATAATAATTGTTATCACCACCCGCGCAACCAATGTTCGTTTAAGATTCATCATTTTCGTAAATTATGGTATTTTTTCGGAATAGATTATAAATTGAACAACAGTCATTTTATGTACACCTATTCACTTGTCAATCGCTTATAGTCAAAAATAGTTTTTACATAAGTGTTTATCTATTTACGCGATGACATCCAATCGCCTCGCACTGAAGTAAAATTTTAGGTATTAAAAATCTAAAACTCATTGTACCCTTCCTGTGGGCAAAAACAAAAAGAAATTTTATCAGTTATAAGAAAATTTTCTTTCGCATGGTCTTCTTAAATATCTACTCATGAACATATCTTTATATATAAATTGGAAAGCAAAACAAGATAGAAATATGTGAACATAGAGAGAGAGAGTGTGAAAAATAGAAACCAATCAAATTGCGTGCGTCACATCCAGTTCAAGCTCAATGCTTGTACGTGCTTCTTCTACTTACATCTAAAACACGACAAAGACTGTTCTTGAACAAATGACCAAGTTTAAGAAAATGAGGACTTTACTTAATCTAACATTACGAACATCAATAAACATAAATGATTAACTGAAAGTGTTCTGCAAATACGAGAAGTTAAAATGACCCTAAACATGGCCATTATATATATATATATATATATATATATATATATATATATATATATTGTGAAATGAAAAGTGTAGTCAAGCGTGTTTTACTTGGTTTTTAGTCATTTGGAATAAACGATGTAATCGGCTGCCTGCTCGACTTGGATGCTGGTGTGGCGCAGTGGTCGCGTAATGGCAAGCCTCTCGGACCCACTGTGCGTATTCGGTTTACTGGAGCCAACGAGCCGGTGTCGCGGTCAACAGTTAACAACGTCGCTAGTAGTGCTCCAACGACAGGATTCTCAGGTAGTCGTGCCTGAACTCTTCATTGTGCTGATTACTTTTCGAGCGTGCTATTGATTACCATTATTAAGTTTATATTCCCATTTGCCTAGATCATAGTATCCATTTTTTATCTGCATTTTCAGCTTGATTGTGAAGAGACTTAGTCAGCGGTATGAATTACTGTTCAGTACGCCTTATGTGTTGAAAAACGACGCTCTATTTTAGTAATCGAAATTAACTTCTCTATGGTTTAATGGCACGCGTAGTTAAAGCCTTCTGTTGAGCTGACAGTCATGATAAGCGCGTCTTTGACTAGACATTTAATCATTTTACGCAGTCTGCTATGTACTAATGGACATGAATCAGCTTACGCAAGGACAGAACCTTGGCTGATTGGAAGCGTTGGTCGAAACTCTATGCGCCCACACACGTCTACATCTTTTGCACACGCGTTGTAGCTAATCGTGTGAATACGGCCATGTAAGCGAGAACAATCATGATTAGTTATTGTTTACGGATACCACGAAAAATAGATCAATATTAATAGGTAAATACTCACTTTGTTTTACAGTACTATGTCGTAATAAACTTTTCAGAGATTTCCATTCATTTTTTTTTGAAATATTGTAGCTCGATTTCTTGCGGAATGCCCTGGAAGAAATCACCTTTATTACTACTGTTCTTGCCATATTTAAAGGCTGTTATTTTTATTTACATAAATTACTTTCTAGCATATATATATATATATATATATATATATATATATATATATATATATATATATATATATATGGAATGAATAAAGTAATTCTTCGGTAAGTAGTAAATTCAGTCGTGAATACTTTTGAAAATTTGATCAGTTCATACATATTTAAATTAAGCTTATCTGTATCTCTTGTTGCGCGACGCCATCTCTCCAATGATACTTGAGGCATCCTTGTTACTGTAGATAAGTTGGCTGTAATACCAGCTACATATTTATATATTACGGAGAATTTAGCATAGTGCGCGGCGTTTATAGCACAGTGGATGGGCTGCTAGACTCTGCACCAAACGTGTTCGGGTTTGAGCCACAGCCGCGGCGCCTCTGGTGAGCGCTTCATGAGTACCTTATAAGAAATAAACTGGCCTATTTTATGAATATAAATATTACTGCCAGTCAATACTTAGTAATTGTGAAATGCTTCTGATATCTTATACCGGAGTTGCTGAATTGCACAGGCGGAATACTGCGTGATTCCATCTGCGGTCTCTTTCCTAATAAATTATAGTAATCCACATTCATCTATCGTTCTTAATACACATTATTGGGAAGGATTTCAAATTTGCTACAGGTAATTGACGTTGATATTTGTTTTCAAGGTCACCACCGTATCGTTCTATCATCTGTGGATATCAGCGCATCCCGGTAAGCTTAATTAATATAATATAAAAATTGCAAGTAATTTAATCATAATATTATGGCTGGTTTGTCTAATATTGAGGATACAGAGCAGTTAGCAAGTGGACTTAAGAATGTAATTTAAAAGATAGTTCAGAGGAACTTAAGTGTTCCAAATTAGATGATCAAACCGCATATATGGATTATCCGGGCCTGGCATCACAGAGGCTCTCTTATGGTAGTGACCAAAGGGCCTCTACATGAGTACCTTATAAGAAATAAACTGGTCTATTTTGTGAATATAAATATTACTGCTGGTCAATACTTAGTAACTATGAAATGATTTTTATTTCCTATACCATATTTTGAATATATATATATATATATATGACAACAAACAAAAAGTATATATATATATATATATATATTAAAAAGAACTAATCTTGATTGTTATTTTTTTTGCTAATGGTCTTGTCGTATAATATAATATTAACTTTAACACTCTGCTCCCAATCTCAACAACTGAATGACACATCAGTAGAGCCAAATTCAATTAGTAGCAATATTTATTAGTATTTTGGTAAATGCAGAAGGCTATTAAGCTGCCCATATATGCGGTTACTTGGTGCTTCTTTAAGGATTTTCTTTGGTGTACAGAAAATCTTTGCACGCATTAAAAGTTAGTTTTTTTGTCGAATTTAGGTATATTTATTAATTTTTATTGACGAGAGCCTATATCGATATTCAACCTAATTGGGAGGTCATTGCCATAAAATTTTCAATAGCTAGAATCATGTAAAGAAATGCAGCGTTTTATGGCATTAATATACAATTACATTAATGTTGCCCTAGCTATTTCTAGGAGTCTGTTGCTATATTTTATTCACATTTATGGATGTTAGGCCTATTATTGTTTTTGTGTGTTTGCCTTATACTATACCGTTGCAATTGTTTAATTTCAAGATTTGTAAATTTCAACAGGTTGGAATGGGCGTTTTCGTGCTTTTTATTACCTTTTTTGCGCATCAGCGCTGTTATTATCGAAAATTTTATTGCTGTTAAGTAACTGCAATTACTTGGGATTGAAATTACTTGAGAAGAAGCATTTTTAAGGGGGATAATTTTTTTACAATTATGAATAAAAATTTTCGGATTGAAAGAAAATTTTTGACTAACAATTGGGAAATTTTTCATTTGCAGTTAGAAACTAGTCGCAGATATTGTCGATCGGAATGCATCCGCGTTATTTCTTCCATCTATGACCAAATTCGGTAAAAGAGTAAGCGCCGTGTTTAATAAACAGATGTATTAATTTTAACTACCATGTTGGCCTCTTTCCACCTGGTGTCAGTGGCATGGTATCGCCGTCATGCAGAGTGCTACTGAAAAATTGATAAGACTAAACGTGGTCATTGCTTTGCTAAGTAGAAACACGGTACTGATTTCAAATTTGGGGGAATGAAGAAAATAATTGCCTTTTCTATCTGGTTGTAAACGGGTTTAACACATTAAGCCTAACATTGCAGCTATTTTAGGCCGTACTGGGGAATAATATTGAGCTTCATAATTATATTTATTTACTCTGATATGTGTATTTGTATTGACGAGCATGATTGGCATTCGTTTTGCTCGTGTTGTGGCCATGGCGATTGGCTGTGCGGCTCTGAACATTAAGGTCGTGAGTTTGATTCTTCCCTGCAGTCCAGATCATCTGATTTTCCCAATATAAGCGAACCCTTCATCTGGCTAATATGTTGCATTTACTATGTTGCTTTATTCGTCGGTTATGCCAAGAGAAACCATTTATGTTGCATAATGACGCAATGACTGCTTCTGTTTGTGAAAGAAGCGCAAATCTTTAGTTCGCCTATGAATTGTACAATGTGTGTTCCTATACCTCTGGTCATCCAGGCTACTATCGAGGTGCTTTTGCACGGGGTCGAACTAATAATCTAATAAATAAATAGTTATTTTACTCTTATATTATACGACTGGAACAATAATGTTTACCTTTGTGTATTTTGAAGAGAATTGTTTATGGCTCAATCACATGAGATTCGTTGCCTTAAGGCATTTATGATTATTCTCATAGTACACCTACAAATTATATATATATATATATATATATATATATATATATATATATATATATATATCGCTAATAATATCATAATTTTATTTTGCCTATGTAAATATTTTTATAATCGAAAGGTCGTAACGGAAAATAAAACTAACTTATGTATTGAAGGCCTTTATCAGCGCGTAGTATTTTGATGTCTGCATTTTTGCTGATACCTCTAAGCGCATTTAGATGTTGCTTTGTCAATGCATGCTGTTCTGCACATTTACACAATTTCAAATGTGAAACCTGATCAACTAATGTAATCTTGAACCAATTTTTATAATCAATACTGGTAGGTTCCAAGTCGGCCGTTTGTTCAAATAACAATTCATGCTTAAGTATCAGCAAAAATGCAGACATCAAAATACTACGCCCTAATAAAGGAAAGAGCGCAGGTATAATGGACAAATCTGAATACGTACAAAAGATGGAAAACGTGTTAAATGACAATACAAAATTCACACGTCTGGACGATAAATCAGATGAAATAGACAAGGTGGAGCGCAAAGTAATAAATGAAATTAAGATTTTGACAGATGCCGGCTTTATTGATGAGGCCACTGCACAGAAGCTCAAGCCAGTTGGATCATCTACACCAACAATGTACGGATTACCAAGATCACACAAGAAAGGTTGTCCTATTAGGCTGATTTTATCAATGGTAAATTCTCCGTTTCATGCACTAGCTAAATGGTTAGTCCGTTTACTTGAACCATTACGTTAACTACTAGGTAATTATTCGGTTGTCGATTCGTTTGAGTTTGTAAACAAAATTCAAGATATAAATGTTAAAAAACAAGATTATGGTATCCTTTGATGTTACGTGGATGATATATTTCTTGTACTTAAGAACAGGTCGCAATTACGAACATTGCTTCAAATTTTCAACAAAGCACATAAGAATATCGACTTCACGTCAGAGCACGAGAAAGATGACTGTCTGCCTTTCCTAGATATACTAATTTTAAATTAACAGAACAATTTACCATAAACCAACATAGTGTGCATAGTATTCGCATTACAGCAGTTTTGTGCCGTTTCAATATAAATTATCAACAATTCGTGACTGCTTTTCAAGAATTGATAGCTTGGCTAGTCAAGATTCAAAAGAAAACGAATACAATAAAGCAATTAACGATTTTATGTCTAATGGCTATCCCAGACAATTAATTGCAGCTGGATTTATGTAATCAGAAGAAGCATGTTCAGGCGTTTAGCTTGAACTGGATGTGATGCACGCAATGGATTGGTTTCCGTTTTTTCACACTCTCTGTGTTTACATATTTCTATCTTGTTTTGCTTTCCAATTTATATATAAAGATATGTTCATTAGTAGATAGTTGAGGAGATAATGAGAAAGAAACGTTTATTGTATCTGATAAAATTTCTTTTTGGTTTTGCACATAGGAAGGGTACAATGACTTTTATTAAAGCTCGCACTTTAGAAGAATATATATATATATATATATATATATATATATATATAGAAGAGAGAGAGAGAGAGAGAGTTCGCTTTGAAATCGCATTGCCAATGACTTCATTGGAAGTTAGCGCCACTAATGCAGGTTTGCACATACGTATAGTGGAATGTACCGTCCTGTTTTCCCACATTCATCATCCAAATATATATTGGGTATAGGGCGTAACACCTGCTCCTACTATCGAGTCACCATTTTACGTCGTCTTCGGTTTATCCTTCTAGGCACATTTAAACTATTTTTTATTAGATGCTTAATACCCAACACACATTTTTGTATGTCAACTGTCTGTTTTAATTTCAGACACTGTTTCCCTTACGATAACTTTGACTTTTGAGGGCTTGTCTATTTGTAGCCACACCATCAACTTTATATAGTGTTGCATTATTTCCTTTTCGTTCGGAGGCATATTCGTTTGCAGGTGATGATGCTAATAAAGATGTCCGTATATGTCTTGAGTAGTCTTTTCTCCTGATACGGGCGAACGTTTGGATAATTCGTTCATTACCGCCATCATTTTATTTATATTAATTTTGGGCCAGTTTAATTGGCTATCGTTTGAGCAAAATTCCTGTACGGTATATGCCGTGTTTCGTTTTATTATTGCAAGTGCATCATATAATTTCAAAATTACTTCTGTCTTTGCCTGATAAAGTACTGCAAATGTTGTTCGATCTTCATTGTGGCCTGTGCTGATAATGAGAACTGTTATAAATTACTTCCATGGTGGTACTAGACCTTCGTTTGCGAGATTCTTACGCAAGTGGTGATTGATGCGGCTCATCAAATGTTCTTTCTTCTGCCGGCATACTTGTTATGATTACATAATCATAAGGATTACACTTATCTATAAAGTGTGTTGGTTAACCGTTAATGATAAGAGTATTATGCGTACCATCCAGCTCAGTCTGCAAATAGTCTGGCGAACAAATGCATAATTTCCTATTACACAGTGCCTTAACTACGCATTCTTCTTTTTCAAAGATTGCACTGTATAAGTTTTCTTATTGAAAACTGAACTTCACATTGTGCTACCTGTACTACGTTTTAGCAACACCTCTAGAAAAGATAGAGCATCGTAATCCTAATTTTCAATCGTAAATTTAACAGTTGGATGCTATTCATTGAATAGATTAAGCAATTCTGTTTTTAAACATTTTGAACTTATATATCCTTGTGTACTTTTGTAGTGCGGACTGCTTTTCCACCTAAGCATGTCTTATTTTTGGGCTATATCTCCAGTAAAATCAACTGACAAGTTGGAGTGAAAAATCTAAAATTTATTTTTAAATGTATTTTTAAAATACATATAGGGTAATAAATGTTTTTTGCATCTAAAGAAAAACTATGCAACAATCATCTACATTAAATGCGATAAAATTGTAGAATTCATATGTAAAATAGCAAACAAACTGGAATCCGGCGTTTTTTACAGACAATGTTGAAAAGCTCTACAATTGAAAAATTTAGGCTTTCCTCATAACAAAGAAAACCTCCATTTGTTGGGACTTTCTAGTACAGAAAAGTCCGATGCCAAAATAAATCACATTAGATGCGCAGTTGGAAGATCTATCTGATGTTTTGTAGGACATTCGTTTCTTTGCGAAAATCAATTTTTAAAACTTTTTTCATAGTGTTGTTTTTAAAACTGGTCAAGTAACTGTTGGAAAGTTGAAGCATTCACTTCATAACCAACCGCTCTATGCAAAAATGTTTTTGATTTATTTTTCAAAGAAGAAACTGACTTCGTTACAATGTTAGGCTCTTGCTTATGAAAAACTCATTTCATTCCTGGCAACGAAAATCATGCAATAATAGAAGCAGAGTTCGAATCGCTTTCCAACCGTCTGTCTGATTTAAAAGCAGATAACAATGACTTATAGCAATTTCTTTTGAATGTTTGAGCAGTGCGAGCTTCATATGTTGAATCTCCACCATTTGCATTCGCGGGTTGTCGCTTTGCACTATCAGTTTCGCAAAGATCCGATTGCTCCCTGTTTCCAAGTACTCATCGATTTTGTCTCTTTTTGGCTGGATGCGGATTTTTCCCTTTCTTCCGAAGGATTTGACATCGTGCATACTAACCACTGGAAATGATGTACGATCTAATCTTCGTTGACTGGCGACGTTTCGATTCCTCCTTTCCGGAATCATCATCAGGACGCTAATCAGACATTCACAGTACAAAGCTCTCAAAAATTAGGTTTAAGCAAATGTGGTCGTTTAAATCTTCTTTTGCGTGCATTGTATTGTGTATGTGTGATCAGAGGCCTGATGATGATTCCGAAAACAAGGAATCGAAACGTCGCCAGTCAAGGAAGATTAGATCATATCTCATTTCCAGTGATATTGAAGCCTTCGGAAGGCAGGGACGAATACAAACCCATCCAAAAAGGAGACAAAATCAATGCGTACTTTTAAATTTGGATCAATCAGATCTTTTCGAAACTGATAGTGCAAAGCGACAATCCGCGAACGCAAAACACTAAGATTTGACTTTTAACGATGGTATAAAGTAAATTACCTGTTCTGCTCTTTGACTAACAAAGGCTGCATTCCTGTTGTGGATTTGACCGCATTTTTCTTGTGCGGGACAATTGATAGCACTCATAGGTCGGTAAAATCTTGAACTTCCTTCATCGATGATGTAATTTTTGGCCTCAATTGATGGGTTCTCACTTGTCCCTTCTTCTTTAAGCCTTCAATTAGCTGATTGTTTAAAAATGACGTTGGATCAAGATTTTCCATTGTTCTTTGTCCTATATTTCGAGACTTCATTTCCAGTCTCATCTTCAGGGTTTACACAATACGCACAGGAGTAAAACACAACTTGTGAAAAATGTGGTATCCTCATTCAAGACAGATATATTTATATCTATTTTAATTCTAAAAGTATTTTTAATTGTCTTCCTAATATCCGGTCTTCATACCTAGTCTCTAATACTCAAATGTATACAAACACTTATCCCTGTCCCCCTCTCCGCACACAACTACCTATAAACATGTGTATTTTACTAAAGTGACATTGATTGAATAACTATAAGCACACTTAATGTATTGACATACACGCCTATCACTGATATCTATATTTTAATTGCTGTTCCGGACGCATAGAAAGATCAACAAAATTTTATTTCAATAGTGCAGAAATCCTTACATGCCCCCTAGTTCACCTAATCCCATCCTGCTTGCAATCGGTTATAGACAGAGAGATTAAAAACTGTTGAAAGTCTATAGAGTATTATTCTAATGTTCTGACAAGACGGAATACGGAGTTTACACTAACGAAATCGTCTCTCGGCAAAATACACATTAATACTCATATCGTATATAAATTAGTTTCTCCATTAAAATATCTGTGTCGGATATACCTATATAATAAATTTTATATTTATTTACTTATTCATAATTACATATATATACTCACTTCTTTTAAAAAAACATCCATATAATTCCATAGGCTATATATTATGTATATATAGATAAGCATATAAGCAACCATGTGGGTTCTTCCCACATCTTTTATAAATATCTATATATTCATGATATATATATATATATATATATATATATATATATATATATATATCAATACATTAAGTGTGCTTATAGTTATTCAATAAATGTCACTTTAGTAAAATACACATGTTTATAGGTAGTTGTGTGCGCAGAGGGGGAGAGGGATAAGTTTTTGTATACATTTGAGTGAACTAGGTATGAACCAGATATTAGGAAGACAATTAAAAATACTTTTAGAATTAAAATAGATATAAATATATCTGTTTGAATAGAGGATACATTTTCTAGGTGTGTTTTACTCCTGTGCATATTATGTCAACCCTGAAGATGAGACTGGAAATGAAGTCTCAGAAATATAGGACAAGAACAATGGAAAATCTTGATACAACGTCATTTTCAGACAATCAGCTAATTGAAGGCTTAAAGAAGAAGGGACAAGTGAGAACCCATCAATTGAGGCCAAAAATTACATCATCTGAATATGAAGGAAGTTCAAGATTTTACCGACCTATGAGTGCTATCAATTGTCCCGCACAAGAAAAATGCGGTCAAATCCACAACAAAAAAGACAGCACTGAGAAAATAAATACATCTTTTAAAATGGATTCCTGTTGTTTTGTTTCGTAAAAATATTTCGATATCCTCTGGTGGATGTCGTCTTCAGTGCACCCATAATCAAAATTAAAAAAAACCAATGGGCTTACTTCATTGTGTAATAGGACATTGCGCATTTGTTCGCCAGACTGTTTGCAGACAGTTGGATGGTATGCGCAATACTCTTATCATTAAGGGTTACCCACCACAATTTATAGATAAGTGTAAACCTCATGATATGATATTTTCCGCTGTGAATTTTGGTACTGTACTTTAGTGTGCTTTCATATTTGGAAGCGATTGCAATAAATCTACTGTGTCCAGAACTGTGCAAGGAAACAAATTTGTTAGTCGACTGCCATTATACAATGGGTCTTTCCACGCCTCATGTAAAACTGCGCTTAGTCATATATATATATATATATATATATATATATATATATATATATATATATATATATATCAGGTTGTACTGGTTCAGAGGATTTAATAAGCTTGTGTTTGTCCCTGTGTGCACTAGACAGGTTCTAACGGTTTGGTTGACCTCCATCCTGTAATTAATGTTGCTTAAAGCTTTTTGACTCCTAGATTTAGTTAATGTCGTTTGTATTGTGTTAATAAATGCATTTTCGAATCATTCTTTCACACTATGACCTATGTACCTTGTAATTGTATATTAGGTGTTGCGCACCTAGTAATAAATTAGTTCAAATATGACCAGAAGGCTAAACTAATAACAGCATGAACGGAAAGTATAACCTCAAGTACACATTCGTTTTGTGCTTACTGCCGATTGGTAACGGTTATAAAATGCATACACACAAATGTGACACGCGAATATTTAATGAAAGGTCAGTCTGAGGTATATAAATATTATGACTAGAGGAAATAACACACTTTCTTCATTTGTTTCGTGAAATGCATCTGATGAAGATCTACGGTAATGTAGATCGAAATATTATGAAAAAGAAAATTACTGGAACAATGAAAGCTGCGTTAGTCAAAACGCAGATCAGGTAATTTCAATTAATTCAGTATCGCAACAACGCCATTCCTTCAAGATTGATAAGTAATAGTCGGTTACTACTTCCTTTATCCACTATATTATTCGTGTGGAATGTGCGTAAATTTTACATATTCCTCACTCAAATATATTATTGGTATAGGGCGTAATACCAGCTCCTACTGATGAGTCGCCATTAAGCACGAAACGAATGTGTACATGAGATTATATCTTTTATTCATCCTGTCTTTGGTTTATACTTCTCGTCATATCTGAACTAATTTGTTCCTAGGTGCGCAACGCCTAATACAGAATTGAATATAAAATATTTCTCCGCCAAGAACAGTATCTATATGTAACTTGTTTGTGTAGACGAATTGTTAAGTGTGATCATTTATATGGTTATCATGACTGAGCGCCTACTTTGCGAAAGACTACTTTCGAGGATTGGCTGTGCATCAATTTCGCTATTTGTACACCTGACTTTATAATATGCTTACGTTTTACCGGCTTCTGTTAACTTTTTCTCGTGTTTAAACTTTTTCAATATTATTAAAAATAAAGGACACAGTAGTTCCTCAAAGTTCGGCACTAACGACCATGCACTTTACCATCATTGCGCCGATTTATGCAATGAATACTCCGCAGAATCCTATCAAGGCTCTACTATTGGTGTTCGAAAATCGTCTTTTCTAGCATCTTCAATGCGACGCCATTCGCCTCGGGCACGCGCAGCCTCTTCGGCAGATCTTTGTTTTTCTCTTTCTGACTGTTACCGAAATTTCTGTGTTCAGAGTTGTCAGCTTACTTCTACTCCTCCTTCTCATCACCATCATCATCATCATCCACATGAGCATAAGAAACAGCAGAAATCTTACCAACAAATTAGATATCCTCGAACTCAATTGAGTCTCTGTCGCCGTAGCCTCAATCAAATGGATTTGATGAGCAACACGTCCAAGCCAGTGCAGTCGCAGCAACCTTCATCATCTGCAGTCAGGTGTTTCTGTCAATGTTGTGAACAAAACTGCGCTCCTAATTGCAAAAAGTTGCATTCAAGTTCAACGGGTTGCTGTTCCCATCAGGCACATGGGTATCAGTCTGGTTGTGTTCAACCGAAATGCAGTTGTGTGGATGATCCAGCCAAATCAAATAGGAAACGGATGTTGAATTTGCCTAGTTCATCTGAAAGCGGGTGCTGTTGTCAGTCAGATGAGCATCGAAGTTGTGCTGATTTGGGGCCTAATTCTTGGAGCAACCGATGCTTATCTACAGTTCGTCGAAATGGTAGTTATTCATGCGAACTTGGCAGAAATTGTGTCGTTAGTGATGTTAGTGCTGGGAAATTTTGTCCAGTGTTTGCAGTGAATGAGGAATGCCGTGCCGTGTCCTTGACGTCTGGCATAAGC
Organism: Eudiplozoon nipponicum; assembly: GCA_029291075.1. Lineage (NCBI taxonomy): Eukaryota > Metazoa > Platyhelminthes > Monogenea > Mazocraeidea > Diplozoidae > Eudiplozoon > Eudiplozoon nipponicum. The sequence continues at coordinate 21,474 of JAQBSW010004350.1, forward strand.
GGACAGCCAGTTGTCACTAATTCAACTGCTTCTACTATTGTTTCTATCAATTTACCAGTGAACACACTTGCCTTATACCCAAGCGTGTCACTGCGTAATTGCTTGGCGGAGGTGAACTTGGGCATCGGTCCTAAACGACTCAAGTACAAGCCGCAGGTGCTTAGCTATTTTTATTTGATACATAATATATGAAAGCCATCGAAGGGGAACTTGATTCAGATGCCTTAGATTTAAATAAGTATCTCTTATTTCCTTTTAAGAACATCTAGATATTGCAAAATGAGTGAGAAGATAAACACCGTTCATATAAAAATTTTTAGTGCGTACTTCCGACTTTGAAAGCTTCATAATTTAAACGAACTTTGGTTGCGCGTGCACTGATAACAAATTATTAAACGAAAGTTGCGATCTTGGTGTACACACCAGTCCCATAATATGCATACATTTGGCAATATAAACTAAGTATTGTATAATTTTTGTATAGGCAATTTATCCAGTAGACCGGTTTGTCCTTATTGGGAACTCAACGTACTGTCCAGAGATTGCCGCAGCTTTATATATATATATATATATATATATATATATATATATATATATATATATATATATGTATATGTATATATATATATATATATATATATATATAAAAGGAGACATTGAATAATCAATAATATATTTATCTTTTATTCTTGATAATGGATGAATTATTTCAAAATATAATATATTTTTGGATTTCATCATAAACTTACTCAATGTGTTACCTATCCATAAAATTGAACTGTAGGATAATGTAAATCAATGGAAATGTAAAATAAATAAATTATATATATATATATATATATATAATATTTGCAAACGAAACATTGCATACGGTTGCAGAGGATATTAATCAAGTAGGTCGGTTTCGTCCTTATTGTTAAATTGACAAATTAAGATTTTTTAAATTTAAATCAATATTTTGATCTTGATATAAACACCAATCCCATTATATATACATAAATAAACGTAAAAATGTATTTACTACACATTACAATACTAAGCTTAACCACAGAGCAATGAAATGTCTAATTTTTCACGCGGTGTATGTAGAATTGGATGTTTCGTGAACTCGCCAGTTAGAGTTCCAGTTTTTCCATAAAGGTCAACCTGAAAAAGATGGCTGAACAATAATTAAAATTTCATCGTCGCCGTGAAAGACTATTTATTAGAACGATATGATGAATATACATTGCCAAATTTAACGGATACTTGTCATCAAATACATTTAAAATATTAAACACCGTATTTTCCGCGTCTTTTTCACATATAAGATGCATTTCAAACACTACTATTAACAATTAGTTTGACCAAGGCTGCGACAACTGACCCATTACGTACGTACATTTGTCAGTATAAACTAAGCTTTGTATATTGTTGGAAAAGTAATTCATCCGGTAGACCGGTTTCGTCCTTATTGGGAACTCTTCACGTACTTTCCAGGGCTCGAACCTGAGCACGTCTGCTTCGGAATCTGAGGCTCTAACCACTGATCAATGTGGTCTTATTAGAATAACAAAAAATACTTTTGGGTGCACGATGCTACATTCAGGAAGTGTATTTGTGTTTTACCTGCAATTTCGCTTTTTGCCATGTTGAAGAATTGTTGACACTAAGCTTATTTCACGTTATAATGTTATATATACAGTCGATTTGTCCAGACTTGTTGGCCGTCCAATTAAGTAGTGACGTTCTAAGTCATATAATTAAACAATCATTCATTGCGCGTGTGGTGATAACAATTCTTTAAATCAAGGTTGTGAACTTGAAGTAAACACGAATCCCGTTGTATTTAAGCAGTCGTCGAACAACTAGAGTGAGAGCTGCATTTCAAATTTTGCTTTCGATATATATATATATATATATATATATATATATATATATATATATATATATATAGCTATTGCAGTTTGATCCTCGCCAGTACAGTTTGCCGTCATACTCTGTGATGATTATGGAAGTTCGAAACGCGTGCCGTCCGTGCAACTGACGGTAGTTTTGCTATGTTGTTCGACGAATGGTTACATACAATGGGATTGAATTTATTTCAATTTCGCAAACTTAACATAAAGAATTTTAAGTCATATCTTGTGATCTTTTCAATACATGATTTTCATTATCACGTTTTCCAAGAAATTTCTAAATGTTGTTCTTCTGCAGAGGATAGCTTTTACATCAATTAATCGGATTTAATTTAATCATCTGAAATATTTTATTTCTTGACGAATTTTCTTTCTTTCTTCCTAGCCATCTTGCAATAAATATTATTCTAAGCTTGTAAATCAAGATAGCTGAGGCTTTCTATGCTTCTTCTAATATGCATTTTATATTTTAAGGGGATTGATTTATTACCAATAAAAGTCTCGGATTGATTCGCCGTTCGGTAGGATGCTAAGGAATTTAACAGCGACTGGTTTATACAGCATTCGTAAATAGACTGTAAATTCTCCTAGTTTGTTAGCTTCAAATATTCAACTTTTTCTTTATATATAGATCTTGATTTGCAGAGATAAATTGCATGTTGTTTTTAATCTATTTTGAACACTTTTTGCCAATCTGTGCTATGCTGGTTCTTCTACCAAAAACATCAGGACAGAATTGATAGCACCTATTTAATATTTTTTCTGTTAATCGTAGGAGTATTACGCTGTCGCAGAGGCTCCAAGTGCAATGCTGGCACAATCATCAGCCAGTCTTGAGTGTAACAGCTATTGTCAGTGTCTTCCTTCGCCCAAATATTGTTGCCGTCAGTTTGCGAACGAAGCTGAGGAGAGCCAGAAGTATTCTAGAAATTTAAGCGCTACAGAAGAAAAAAATATTTACATCAATATGTGTATGAGGCAAGCAGACGAGAAGACTAAAAACTTGAATACTTTTGGGCACAGAAAGTGTAAAAGCCACGCCAATAGACTTGTTCCAGACACGACCGAGAAATGCACTAATAAAATGAACCATGCATTAAGCCTCGGTCCAGATGCCATTTATTTATTACAACAAGGTGGGGCCAACTTCAGCCATCATCACTGTCTAACGAGACTGAAAGAACCAGACGGGCAAGATTCTAATCTTGGTGCCAGCGAAAATGTCAAAAACTCCAATTTGCCTTTATTGGCACGCTTACCGCCTGGGCCGCAGGCGTGTGTGCAATCAGAAATACCGTCGGTTAATCTTTTATCGTTAGAAGGTACAGAAGCTGGTAAAGAGTACGCCGTTCGACAACGTTCGTCGACTGTCGCCAGCCCCTGGATCGCAAAAAGACTTACCGTTTCGGGATTCGGTAGTCAAAGTGATAGAATTGCTGAAGAAGAGAAGGTTGTGAGTAAAAATGTTTGTATAGACACTAATGCAAAGAAACTTTGTGTTGCAGGGAAAGAGGACTGTCCAAATCTGTTTGAACAGCAGAGCGGCGACCATCAAACTAGGATAGGCATTTCTTCTAATGTTTGGTAGGTTGAAATAAGTTTTACCCTATAACTAATGCTAATACTACTACTAATACTACTACTACTACTACTACTACTACTACTACTACTACTACTACTACTACTACTGTTAATACTAATTCTAAGACTAATACTACTAATAATAATATTTCGATATTCGTTTTATAATATATGCTTCAGTCGACAGCTAATCGCATCATTTGCAAGCAATTTATGATACAAGGTAAATCTTTGTTCTATTGATTTTATTAAAACTTAACTGTGACTGATTTCATAGCTGTTAATGACGCTTTATTAGATACATTTGAATGTTATTTTTGCATTTGTTTTTATTTTTAATTACTGATATAAATAAATTTGCTCACAGGCGCGCGTCTACCTATTTATAAATACCGCCAAGGCATATTATCATTCCTACTCTCGTGTTGGACTAAAATGGTACAATTTTATGTATGTATGTATGCATGTATGTATGTATTTATGTATGTATGTATGTATGTATGTATGTATGTATGTGTGTATGTATGTATGTATGTATGTATCTATGTATGTATGTATGTATGTATGTATGTATGTATGTATGTATGTATGTATGTATGTATGTATGTATGTATGTATGTATGTATGTATGTATTAATGTATGTATTTACGTATGTATGTATGTATGTATGTATGTATGTATGTATGTATGTATGTATGTATGTATGTATGTATGTATGTATGTATGTATGTATGTGTATATGTATGTATGTATGTATGTATGTATGTATGTATGTATGTATGTATGTATGTATGTATGTATGTATGTATGTTTAGAACAAAATTTCAGAGAAAAAAAATGTTGTCATCCGATATAGTGGTAGGTTTGTCTTTGCACGCGCTCTGGTGTGCAAAATTTACTGCCTTCTTTACATTTGAAAACCAATAACAACGCAGAGTTTATAGGCAAGATACACTGTGTTGTAAAGTGACCACGAGCAGGTAACACGCGACTGGTGGTTGGACATTCGCGAAACCAACTCTGTATTAGTCTAACTGCCTGAGTACATAGAGGCCCGACGTTGTCATGATATCTTTCATGACCGGAACTAAAAATGGTTATCATTCACTGTGACTTTTCGGACAAAATGAAATAAGTTTCTCAATACATGCCCCATTTTTTGCCTGTGTTTAAGGATGTGTTCATGTGAATTGCTCATGGCAAGTGGTTTGCAGTGCTCGATCTCAACCATGAATTTAAAAAAAATTGTGTGTGCCTAGAAGACTGATGGAGGATAGCTGTGCAGGTATTGCAAGGAAATTACCAGTTAGCGCGCGTACCGTTTGGTATAAAGTTCGTTCCAAAAATTCTTGTAGAGTTTAATGGACAACTGTGTGGTAGATTTGCCCAGAAAAGAGGCTTAAATAGGCCATACTATTGTTTAGGCATCCAACGGAGTTGAATTAAGAACGTGCATACGTGCGTTTAGCAGATTTTGGTTTCATAAACCTATTATTAAATTTTTGCTATCGTCTATCTTAAGCAATACAATTTTAAACAATAATTGATTGCGCGGGTGGTGGTAACAATTCTTTAAATCAAGTTTGTGAGCTTGAAGTAAACACCAATCCCATTGTATCTAACCAGTCGTCGAACAACATAACAAAAGGCGGTAGTTTTGTTATGTTGTTCGACGGCAGGTTAAATACAATGGGATTGGCGTTTACTTGAAGCTCACAAACTTGATTTAAAATATTTACTAGCATCCAGACTCAACAAACATTCGATCTGATTGGCAACAAACTGAAGGGGGAAAAGCAGATGCACATATGGAGACAGAAATTTCGAAACAATATGAGCATTCAACACTACAATCCGCACCTGTGCTGTTACCAAGTGAAGAAAACAACTACGGAACAAAGGGAAAGGAATGACTACACTCGGAAAAGTAACATTCGTACTCGTAACAGCCAACAATGCGAACTGTTGGTTAACTCTCAGGCTATCAATACAAGTATAACCAGATCTCAGACATCACTTTGCAATACACTGAGAAATACCTTTAAATGCAAATAGGCACACACCGACACAAACGTATACAAACTTTCTAATCAGGCCAAACAAAAAATAGAATTAAAACCGAGTCAGATTTATATTATTATTAAATGAAAACCCAGAATGTATATAAATAAAAGATTGTAAAGCGAAGCTTAGTGTATATATATATATATATATATATATATATATATATATATATATATATATATATGTAAGTCTGTTGACGAGTGGTGAGGGGACACCACTTGTACCAAATTCCCAAGAAACTCCATGAAATGTCACATGGAGCCGGCTTATCCTCCAAAAGGAGTCAGCCGCAGTAAAGTAAAGTAAAGTAAAAAGTAAGTCTGTTGAGTGTGACACGGATCTCCATTCTCCACTAGGAGAACTTTTCACAAATTTGCTATCATTTATTTTTTGTGAATAGCAAAAAGATTTTGTTCGCAATTATTGATGGTACAGATCTCATCGCTTTGAAGAAACAATTCCAATGCAACCGGACGAAGTTTCTAAAAAGATGAAGATCGGTGAAGAAATGTTTCTCCATTTTTCTCATTAGATCGACCAGGCTCACAACTAAATGATCTATAAGCATAACGTATGATTGAAAACACACTGTTCGCGTTTGACTAGCTTTTCTAGCCACCACTTTTCCGATTCAAATAGCGATATAAACTGATTTCTGCCTGTTGCCTTACATAAATCTATGGATATACCAGGACAAACAGAAATCTGGAAGAGCTGGTATGAAGATTTTTTCGGAAATGATCTTATACCTTCTAATGCATTGTAAAGTTGCATCTAGTCGCAGTGGCAGTAACCAATACACTTGGCGACCATAAGGTTGGTATTCGGTACTGACACAATATCCATAGTTGTAGTACCATTTACGGGCTTGGTATGTATATTAATACATGGTGACTTGTCTTTGAATTCGCATTGCCGAAGACTTTTTCTGAAGATAGTTCGACTACTGCATGTTCGCACATTTGTATAAGAGATTTACCTTCAAATTTTCACACATTCCTTGACCAAATATATTGTGGGTAGAGGGCGTAATACTGGCTCCCACTGATGAGTCGCCAGTAAGCACGAAACGAATGTGCACATGGGATTACACCTTCAGTTCATGCTGACTTTCGTTTATCATTCTTGCTCTATTTGAACTTATTTGTTTCTAGGTGCGCTACACCTAATACACAATTGCATACAAATTAGCTCACCGCATGAAACAGTATCTAACTGTTATATATTTAATTAAATGATGTCATGGTTACCGCGAAAAGTGATAACTGATATCGATCAGAGCCAGAGCAGTATGGATTTTCTGGGGTAATAGGTGTTCAGAAAGAATTTTAATTCTCAATTTTGGAGAAATTTAGCATATCTTGCAATCCATTGGGTTGGTACTATGTACATTGTCGGCAATCGTAGTGTTAGTATCAGGTTCCGACTGAACAACCACAGATTTGGTACCGTTACTGGCACGTTATATATTGCATATAGTGAGATGGCTTTGCAGCCGCATTGTAGAAGACTTTATATGATGTAAGTTCCATTACTTTTTGTGAAAACATTCGTATAGTAGGTAGAATCGTCCAATTGGCCCACATTCCTTGATAAATTATATAGTTGGTAGATTGCGCAGTACCGATGAGTTGCGATAATCAAGAAATGCATTCGTACATGAGATGGTAAATTTCATTCATTATGGCTTTGGTTTATCCTTGTTTCATTTGAACTAATTTGTTTAATGGTGCGCAAATCCTTATACACAATTATTTAAGGATCCACTTAACTAGAGTAACGATTAAGTCTTTTTCTTTGCCTTTTGCTGTGATAATTTGGTATATTTCTGTATTATAATAATTTTTAGACGTTATTTATGTGTGGCATAACATTGAATTGCAGATACCCAAATGCAATAGAACGGTGTGAAGGGTAACCTGGAAGTTGATGGTATACTTCCTATCGAGTATGCGATTTTTAACTATTTGAAGAAGGCTACTGTGAAATCGATAGACCGAAATGTGATAAGATTACGTTCTTCTTCTTCTCGGAAATTTGTTGCTTAACTTCCTCTTGCTCACACGAGTTACGACTTCCTTCGAAATGATATTGTGAATTCCGAAGCACGAAATCATTTTAACCGAGGTTTTCTCTCCAGAATGAACTTTCTCCAGATGAGAGTTATCCATTTTCATATTCTTTTTATTTTAAATTTTTCGTTAGCCCCTTCCGAGTATCTTTTTAGTGGCTAATTAAAGAGCGTAGATTTTGCTTGTTTAGGAGCAAAATAGTTAATCTTTTTATATAAGTTTTAATGTGCAAAAAGCTAGAAATGCTTGCGATGTGTGTCTTCTGGCAAAATTTGTCAGCAGTAACACTGGCCACAAACTTGAGTTCCCCGTTGCATGGTTATTTCGATACCCAACAGACTTATCTATTAATAACTACAAAGCTTGAACGGTGGGAAATTTGATTTTCAACTCTTGTATAGCAAAATACATAGCAAAGGAGAAAATTTAAGTTTTATACTATTCAAATTTAAATTAACATCTCATCTTGTATTTAATTTACTAGGTGACAGAAGTATTACTGAGGCAGTTTGTAGACATAAATAATATGAATAACTTTTTCTAATTAGTTAACACAGTAAAAGGCATTCAAAGGTTGTTTTAAACGTTTCGATATCAGTCGTTTATAATTTTATATAGTTCGCATTTTGTTTTGTTCGTTTCCTAGCTTTCCGCGTAAAACTCGTCATGCCAGTGTTTTGTCCTTAAAACGCAGAGGCGACACTTCAACTCGAGATTTTGCATTATCATCAATGCTAAGCAGTCTGAGTGTCGGTCTACCTGGTTATGCACTTAACACCTCGAATAGTAGACCCACCTTTTTTGCTGGCAGCAGTGGCTCCAGTAGTGGTGGTCTGAGATTGGCCTATGAACGACGTCAGCTGGCGGCTATTAGCGGTTCAGCTATACTAGCTAGAACTGTTCCAACTCACGAGCTGTCCGGAGAGCCAAAGCACTCCTCGGTGAGTGCTGTTACGGAAGAATGTGTTCGCGCTCGCAGAAGACGGATGGGTGAGGCATCAGCTACAGACGGGAAGTCCACAGCCAGTGGTGAGTGCCACTATGGCATTAACAAGAGCAGAAAGGCGAAAAGTTTTGCTGTTGCTAATGAACACAAGGTGCACCGAGCGTCAGGCGTTAGTTGTTCTACAGGCGACAGGAATCAGCAGCAGACTGATTTGAGCGCAATAGAGGTTGGAACTGTCATAAATCAAAGACATGGTAAGGCTTAATAAAGTTTGTAAATGATGTGTTGACAAGTTCATTTGAGTAAATTTTTCTTCGCACATTGGCCTGTTTATTATTGCATTCACCACCTTCGAATATATCTAACGTTGCTTCATAACAGCAAATTGCCATTGGGGAGTCATTTCTCAAAATCGATAAATGTACAGATTTTGGAGGTTAAATCCACCCATTAATCGAAATATTCTTCTGCGAGATAGCGAAATACTCCGGTGTTTCAGGTCCGTGGCATGTATGAATTTTCTGTTATATTAAATTTCTTTTGTCGCAGCAAATATTCCGATTCCCAGTCACCTAAATTTAAGCAAGCAGATTTATATAGTTATTTTTGGCATATCCTAACTTAAGTTTACGCCAATCTACTTTCGTTGAAAGCCTGTATTTGGTTAGATCGGTTCAAGTTTGCCGCCACGCTTCTTTTTGTTATAAGGTATACATTTATCAAGTTATTTGTTATCTTATCTCTAAAGTCGCGCTTACTTACTTCAGTTCATTAGAACTTCACTTTTTTAATGTTGAGATTAAGTTATATCGATTGATTTTGCCTTATGTGAGCAATCTTTGGCGGAATATTTCTATTGAATGCACAAGAACATCAAGTTTCTATTGGTATCTGATTAAAGGTTGTAAGCCAGCGTCGTCATAACTCGCATTTGTACTTTTATTCGAGATTTAGCTTCTAAATCGTCTCATCCTCACCTTAATTAATTTTCCACCATGAGTATTCAAGGCATGAACTCCTGGTAACTGAATGTCCTGGACTGGACTGGGCTCTGTCGAATTTTACTGGTCTTTATTCCTCAAGGTTAGTTGCACGCTTGTGCCGAATTAGATATGAAGCATCCAACCTGTTTACAATTGAGGCTCTATGACGACGTTATGATATCGAAATTTCAGCCCGAATTATTCACAACCATCACCATCGGTCCATTTTGATAGTTTAGTCTTCCTGATCAAACGTCGTTCAGGTTATCCTTACGTTGGTACACAGAGATGCTACTCTTGATTAAGCGTTGAGGATTTGCTATACCAGCTATCAGTCATTCGCACTTTTTAATGACTACACAGCTATTTACCTATATATATTGGTTGCGTGAGCGGTGATAACTATTACTTTAATCAAGGTTTCGATCCTGATAAAAACACCTGATACATTATGTGCATACATTTTTCATTATAAACTAAGCATTTCTTAGTGTAGAAAAGGCAATTCATCAAGTAAACCGGTTTAGTCCATATTGGGAATTCATCACGTACTGTCTAGTATTTGTCGCATACAGGGCTCGAACCCGGACAAGTCTGATTCGGAGTGTGTTGCTCTAATCACTGAACACCTTTCCGCAAGCTACGCACAAATTTCGTTTACATAATAACTAATGTTTCCTGGTTAGCTTTTACTTTAGATGGAGTCTCTATAGCATCGTTTTAGACCTAAGGTTCCAACTAAAAAAGCGAAACCGGTCTACCGGATGAATAGTCTTTTCTACACAATGCAATGCTTATTTTATTTACCTATAGTTGTTTATGTTAGTGTCTGTCTTTTACTTATTTACAACAGTATTTCCTAAAATTCCAGAAGCGGAGCGTGGCAAGTCGACAGAAATTTTAATTGACAAGCTCACACTATTATAAACGGAGCAGAATTAAGGCCATAAAATTGATAATGCGTTTTGCGCTAACGCATTATTCTCATACTATTTTTCACTCAAGATTACTATTTCTTTTTTACGTGTACGAAATCAAGAAATTCAATTTAACTCTAATGTCAAGATTTACTTCTTAATTCGATAGGCGTTGTTAAAAGTTTCCTTTTAAGCCATATTTTTTTATCAGTTACACAGCGTTGAGCAGATTTTGGTTTTATAAAAAACCTACTATTAAATTTTTGTTATCGCCTATCTTAAGCAATACAATTTTAAACAATAATTGATTGCGCGGGTGGTGGTAACAATTGTTTAACTCAAAGTTTGCGAGCTTGTAGTAAACACCAATCCCATTGTATTTAACCAGTCGTCGAACAGCATAAAAAAACGCGGAAAATTCTGCACAGTACGTGAAGAATTCCCAATAGAGACGAAACCGGTCTACTGGATGAATCGTCTTTTATACTTTATATGAAGCCCAGTTTTTTTCTAACAAATTTTGTGTATACAAGGGGCCTGGTGCTTCTAGTCAAATAGCAATCTGGATTTAGATAAATTTTACGGCTTTCTTGGGACTTAGTGTCAGTATAGAACAACTATGTCTGTTTAAATAGATCCTGTTAATAATTCTGGAAGACAACAACTGTATGCTAAATAAAAGCGTATAGTTCCAAACAGTCATTGTGTTGATAATTAAGTAAGATTATTTTTTTATTTGACGCAATTATCATACAACCGCATACATTGAATATATAATTTTATACAGTCTCTGAAAACTGAATTCCTTGTTGTCATTTTAATATAGTTCAAATCCTCTACTTGCTTGCACATAGTATTCCTACTTAGAGTATTTAAATCCATTTTAGACTTATGCCTAATATTTTTAATGATTGCTTACCTAATTACTACGGAAAATTGAATAAACCTATATTTTATCTCTAAATAAGCTCGTCAGTAAGTGCTATAGTTCGCCGCACTACTACAATTATAACTACTTCTAATTTGTAATTTATTGATAACTTTTTAAATTAATAAACACGATGTAAACAACTAATCTTTTAGCTCTGATTAAACCAGGTAGATAATGCTGTCTAGCTGTAATACAGCGTTGATCGGGACCGTATTAGGTCGAAACTCGCCAGAATGGGCGACTGGATAAAAAAGGGATTATTGTTTATCTCAGGTATACAAACGCGACTTATTGTTGTTATCATAATCAATATATAACAGTTAAATACTGTTTGTTGCGGAAATCTAATATATATGCAAGTATGTATTAGGTGTTACGAACCTAGTAACTAATTAGTTCAGTTGTGATCAGAAGGATAAACCAAAGTTAGCATGAACGGAAAGTATAATCTCATTCACATTCGTTTCGTGCTTACTGCCGACTCATCAGTAAGAGCCGGTATTACGCCCTTTAATCATATCATTCAATTCAATATATATATATATATATATATATATATATATATATATTTATAATGACCATGCCTTTTTAATTTTACACAGTATATTTATAATTAGGAAGAAAGAACGCATTAATAACAAAGTGGATAAAGACAATTTATTTCGTGAATACTAATCATCTCTTATACAATCATACATATTTATACATTTATAAATGTATAAATATGTATGATTGTATAAAAGATGATTAGTATTCACGAAATAAATGGCCTTTATCCACTTTGTTATTAATGTGTTCTTTATTCTAATTATAATAAATAAATATATAGATGTATATATATATATATATATATATATATATATATATATATATATATATATATATATATATATTATAGAGTGAGTTAGCGAAGTCTCATTGTCGAGACTTTATATAATGTTAGCTTTACTACTGAAGGTTTACACATTCGTCTAGGAGATTGTTTCGTCATATTATCCCACATTCTTGACCAAAATATATAGTGGTTAAAGGACTTAATACCGGTTCCTACTGATGAGTCGCCAGTAAGCACGAAACGAATGTGCATGAGATTATAATTTCCGTTCATGCTGCCTTTGGTTTATCATTCTGGTCACAACTGAACTAATTTGCTACTAGGATCACAATCAATGTTTTTATAACTGATTTTATTGTGGCGAAAGCTGCAAAATTATTGTATCAGTGACTGCAGGGAAATTGTGTGGTCGACATTTGCAATCAAGTTCATTGTACGCGAGGCTACTTGTAGTGAGAGCTATATAGGTTATTTTCCATATTTTATTTATGCATTGCCGTTTGATCCTTGTTGGTCGATTTTCCGTGGTGCTCTGGTGCTGATCATGGGAGGTTTATATACGTTAGTACGTACGCACGGCAATAGCCTTCCTATGGTACACAACTGGCGAAAGAAAGGGATTTGTGTTCAACTTTTGCACGCAAATGTGATATAAAGAATAAAATGATCTTGTCGGGTTACCAATCAGGTTAGTGCAAAGGGATAACCTTGAGTTGTTAGAATGCTTGATGAAAACAATAAAACATGTCCAAGTTGTATAATATGGAAGTAATCTTGTTGTTTCAACTAATAAAGTTCGTGTCGCTTAACTTGCAACAGGGTTAATTTTTCTGATAAATTTCGTTCTCAACTCTAGCTCATATTTATTGTTATGACTGGGTCCGTTCGTTCCTGGAACTGTAGCCCAATGAGAAGAATCTAGTTTAACAGCAGTTAATTAATTTTAGCACAGAAAATGTCCACTAAGGGAACCATAATTTGCATAAGTAATGATTAAAACTGTTTGTTGAAGTCAATTTTGCAGAATTAAAATACACAAAAAGCCAATTAATCAATCAGTTATGTCGCGAGTGGTGGCAATAATTCACTAAATCAAGTTTTCAAGCCTAAAGTAAACACAAATCCCATTTTATTTAACCAGTCGTCGAACAACTTGGCAAAACTACCGTCAGTCACAGGTACTACGCGTTTCGACCTTCCGTGTTCATCATCAGAGTATGACGGCAAACTGACTAGCGAGGGTCAAACCGCATTGCATATATATGGAAAGCCAAATAAGATATGCGGCTCTCACCTCTAGTAGTCTCGCATACATTGTACATAACTGGAAATTTCGACTGCACAATTTCTATGCGGTCATGAACATTAGCTTTTTTCAGCTTTCGCCACGCCCATAAATGCTATACACCAACCAAAAATTTATTGCGCGGATTGTGTTACCAATTTTTAACGTTATGTTTGTAAACTTGAGATAGACGCTTTTCCAATTGAATTTGGGGATTTGGCAAATAAAATGAGATTGACGTGCATGTCGAGTTTGCAATTTCGATTTAAATAGTTGTCGTCACAACTAGCGCGATCAATGATTGTTCATTTTATTACTTATTTAGGTGTAGTGATAGCAGCAAAATATTTTCTTAGTCATCCTAGAGAAACAACACAGCCGTCATTTGTCAAATGTAATGTATACGAGATTTCTTGAAATGAGATCGGCTTATTTGATTTTTCATACGTTATGTATGCATCGAGACTTGATTCGCGTTAGTCAGTTTGCCGTCGTGCTCTGAAGATGATCATGGAAGGTCGGAGTATGTCAGTACGTGCGACTGACTGTAGTTTAGCTATGTTTTGCGATTGATTAGTTATAATGGGACTGGCGTTTATATCAAGATTTTAAATTTTGTTTAACGAATATTTTCAACTCTCGCGCACTTCGTGTGGCGAAAACTGATAAAACCTTTTTCTAGTGACTCGACAGAAAACAGGTATTACTTGAACATAAGTCTAAGAGTTTTGTGGCTTAGTGCCGACTCCAGCTGGAGCTTAACCAGTTATAACGCAATGAATTCGTTTATGGGAGAATAACTTTTTTTGCACAATTTCATTACTAGGCAAGCCATATCTGATAGACATATTGATATTCATTCTAGCTTAACAGGTCGATAGGTTTTCCCTACAATTTTACACAAATTTGTAATTTTAGGATAAAATCCATTGTCTTCTTTGGTTTTGTTTGCTTCTATTGCGTATAATTGGACAAAAGGTAATTGTTCATTAATCAGCAAACGAGTGTATACCGCATAACTAAAGAACCTATCTAACAGAAATAATGCTGTTTGACTGATGCTTCATAGAATATTTGAGTGATGAAATGGTTTTACGGAATGAAAAAGACGTGAAATGTCTTATAGTTATCTTGCTAACAACATAATAATGCGGAAACGTTTTTCGTTGCACAATTTTTCAACTGTTTGAGACTAGAGCCAACTACAATAATTCAACTTTAAATGCCAAATGTTGTGTTCGCAATAGATAAAAATGGTTATTGTTGGTTTGAGAACCCCATCGGTGTTTTGTGCTGTTTTTTTTTAAATTGGCGTTCTTCATTTTCGTTTAGTCCTATCACTTTTATTTCATTAATTTTTAATGTTACTTCTCGCACAAGTTAAAGTAGAGGCTGATACTGAGAAGTTGACCAGTGGAGATTCCCTTCAGCTAATGAGAACCTATGAATGGTCCAATGATTTTGAGCGGACAATCTGCACTCATGCAATATTTCGAAATCAAGCTGTTGCTTTTTCAGTCGGAGTCGAGTATACTGTGGGTTTGTTCAATAAACTCGCTGACTTGTGCCTTCGTGTTCAATTGGCCAAACTCCAGCTGGACAATATTGATGTAAAGATGTCTGCCGCTGGAGCACCCACGAAACGATTAAGAGTCTATTCAAATAATTTAAGAGCACTGCAGCTCAAAGGCAAAACAGGAAATATAGCGTCGGAAGATTCATGCTGCCGTAATAAGACCAAGGTTGGTTTAATGAAAACGAATTATGTAACACACGACTTTTCAAACTAAAAAAATTGAAAACGCTAGGAATACACTGTTGACGGTTAAACCTCGCATTGAATGCAGCTCGTACTTTTTTCTGTCTTCACTTTTTCAGCATGCACTAACGGCGTTTAATGGATCTTTTAGCTAATATCTTCTTAATAATTTGTATTTTATATTGTATAATGGTGATAATGTTTATTGTATGGCATCTTGACAAAATATAGTGTTTTTTTCAAAATATTCTTTACTTTATTTTCATTATGAGAGATAGCTATGGAAGTTTTGTCGGCATACTAATGCCAAATACTACATTATTTACATGCTACTGAATAATTCAAGAAATATCAGTCCCATTATATACATATATTTGTCGATATAAACTAAGTATTATATGATGAAGACAAGGCAATTCATCAGTAGACCTATTTTATTCTTATTGGTAACTCATCTCGTGCTGTCCAGAAATTTCCGCGGATAGAGGTCGAATCTGGGCACGTGTCATTCGGAATCTGTTGCCCCGAACGCTGTGCCACTCTGCCGCACGTTACGTACACTTTTCACTTATATACTAATTAATATTTCTTGATTAGCCTTTCCTTTATGTGGAGCCTATATGGCATCTCTGTCCGCGTCAAATCCTGAAAAGTACGTGAAGAGTTCCAAATATGAACGAAACCGGTCTACTGGATGAATTGATTTTTCTAAATTATATAATACTTAGTTAATACTGACAAACGTAGGTATATAATGCACGGGTGTTTTTATCAAGATTGCAACCTTGATTTGAATAAATACTACTGAATATTTGCCAACTAAGACTGTAGCTATGATATATTTGGAGGATTGATTTTAGCCTCTAATTATTTATTCAATATTACAGCCTATCCTGATACTTTATGTATATTTATTGATATTGTGAACTAAATATTGTATAAAATAGCAAATGCAACTCTTCTGATAGTCCAGTTGGACACTCAGTAGTGTTTGATAGAATTTTTTCGACTGTAAATTGAACTCGAGCGCATTCAGTTTGGAGTAAGGCAGCTCAACTCCTACGCTACGGAAGTTGCGCATAGCATGACATTTTCTGTTTCATTTCATCTGATGACTTTTACGGTTTTATGTTCATGTTGATATTTTTTTAGTTGACGCTTTTGACATAACGTTCGAAATAGCCACACTCGATCGGTCATTACAAGAAGGAAACCAAACCGTCTATCTATTGAAGCTAAATTCAATTTGAGTATAATTGCAAGATTTGATTAGATAAATGTTTTCGGTATAAACTAGATATTGCACAGGAAAGGAAATAAAATTTATCAACTCGTAGGCGTTTCTCTGGGTGATAACTAATTTTAAAATGTAATCAGAATTTCTAGATAGGTTTACTACTGAATTAGCGGTTTAATGCTAGTTCATCTGGTTAAAACAATTGTGTAAATAAAATTTGTGGACTTCACTTACGCATAGATCATATCTTAAATCATTGCAATACATAGAGCATATTTGAATAACTCATATGAATGCGGTGGAAATTGCTAAATCGTTATGTTAATCATTACCTGTAGCTAGTACGGCCGTCGTTCTTGTCATTTAGGATATATGCAAGACTCTTAGGTGTGAGAGTTGAATTTATAATTTTCAAGTAAGTATATATAAATTATAAATTGTACTCGATCAGTGAATTTCTATGGGGCTCCATTGATGAACAATAAAGGTAGAAACGTATTAGTGGGCTTTATTGATACAATTGTGGCTTTATTGAGCATATTTTTACAAATGTTTAGCGTTCCTTTCTTTGACAGAAATCTTATCTTGTGATTTATTTGGTGTGGACTACACGATCTGCTCAGTTTGCATATCAATACGCTTGGGTATGCGTGTAAGTTTGTCTCCTACAGTTCATAGCATCTAGACTTAGACCAAAACCTGACTCTGCGCATTCTCATGTCATAATAGGAGCACAGCACACACAAGCTGAGGCATATTCAGTATTCGCCGCGCCCTTAATAATATTATCTGGCAATCAAAGTTGTGGGGATTCAGGCGAAGTGAATTAATTAATGTTCGAAGTAATACACGAAAACATTTTTAAAACACAGCATTTTGTTTACATAATTTTTCCTAAAATATGCTTCATTTGTCTTAATATTGATATATATATATATATATATATATATATATATATATATATATATATATATATATATACTACTTTACTTTACTTTACTGCGGCTGACTCTTTTGGAGGATAAGCCGGCTCCATTTTCATGGGTTTCTTGGGAATTTGGTACAGTGGTGTCCCTCACCACTCGATATATATATATATATATATATATATATATATATATAATACTTTTGTATACTTTTTATATAAGATGTTCTACATTATTTTAGTATTGAAGCTTATTTATTGTACAATTCTCTGTCAAGCCGAGGTCTAAGGTCGCTCCCAATAATGCAACCGATCTGAATTTGAAAGACAAATATTCTCAGTTTTCGGGTTCGGCTTTTACTTCGAGATGTGGAGTTCGTTGTGTACAATCGCAAAAATGTCGGTGTGCGGCGCGCCAAGACGCACAACTACATCATTTCAAACGCCACCACTATCGATGCAATAAAAGACAACGATTTCGACAGTGGAAAAAATTGAGAAAACAGCGCATATTGACGATTCCACGTGTTGTCACTAAGCGTGGTCTATTCTGTCAACCAAAGGATATGAATTTATGCTCCATTTACGGCAGCTCAAAGGTGAACTCTTCACACTGCCTGGCCAGCAATGCATGCTTAAAGAGTGCCTCATTTCCTACAGGAAAACGCATTCTTTTACATTCGAATGATTTGGTGAGTTCAGTCATAACCAATAAATCAATTTTCAGACCCTGAAATAAAAATTTATCCAATTTTGTCTAACCGGTCGCACAACATAGTAAAAATAGTTTTAGTTACACGCACTCTATGATTTTCTGATTTATTATCCTTGTTACCAAATTAATCTGCTATTATTATTATTATTATTATTATTATTAGTAGTAGTAGTAGTAGTAGTGGTAGTAGTAGAAGTAGTAGTAGAAGTAGTAGTTGTTGTAGTAGTAGTAGTAGTAGTAGTTGTAGTAGTATTAGTATTAGTAGTGATAATAGTAGTAGTAGTAATAGTAGTAGTAGTAGTTGTGGCAGCAGCAAGATTATTATTATTATTATTGTTATTATTTTTAGTAGTATTAGTAGTAATATTAGTTTATTTATTAGTTCTAATATTAGTTTTTGAGTTATTATTATTATTATTATTATTATTATTAACATTGATTGGTGTATTATTATTACTATTATTATCTTTACTTTTTTAATATTGTTATTGTTATTATTGTTTTTAATATTACTACTACCATTATTATTAATTTTACCATTTATTTTTATTATTATTTATATCACTCTTATTTATATTCTTCTATAAACCACCATATTATCATATAGACGATTTTCGTCATCATAATCTTCCATACAGTCAGTATCGGTATTTTTCTATGTTAGAATCATAAAAATCCCGTTTTAATTTCTTTCTTTCTTATCATTTTTACAATTATCTTTCGAATCCTTTAAATTACTTTCATTACTCTCTTACTCTTTTCGTTGTTACTATTCTTGAAGTATCGCCGCTGTAAGACTTGTTGTCATCGTATTCAAAGCAATGCTTGTTAAGGCTACTTTTTTTCGTCTGCATGTCCTTCTCTATGAAAACGTTTTCAGTACAGACATCTTTTTGTTCTTCACCTTTGTTGTTGTTGTACTGCCTACCATCACTAACATAACTACGAACTAAAGTGTGATATTGGTTTTTATCGCAATTACGAAAACTTCACTGAATAATTGTAAACACAATTTGTGTTAACATTGATTGCTCAATTGAATAAGTTGCGTAAATTTTACTTAAACTGCGTAGCCTGCCTATGTTAATGTTAAGTAAATTGTTTATACGAGACGACCACGAGCGAGAACTACATTCTGCTGTTCAACATATCACATTAAAATTGAGGTTTCTTCGTTGCTCATCAGTTTAGTAACGTGCTATGATGATGGTTGTGGAGTGCCGAAAGGCTTAATTATGTTCGACTGACGAAGATATTGATCTTAGGTGCCGGGCTTTTTCGCAAGCTTGATTAAAATAATAGCCGAAGAAAAATTATGATCGTGATGGCTTAGAAGTTGCACAGTCGTAAAGGAATATGGGACCACCATGCGTGAGTACCGAACCTTAGTTTTCAATTCATAATATTAACATAGTTGTTTGATCAGGGTTACCTGATCCGTGTTTTGTCATTTCTCAGTTAATGTTGTTAATTTGCATGTTCTCTTGATTCGAAATATTTACGTAATAATTTATGAGTATCTTCTTAGTTCGACAGCTCATTCCTCTAAATATACATAATTAGTAAAGCCAGTAAGAAATCTCGTTTAACGAGGCACGTTTATACAGCTGACTGTCTGATTGGATAACAATTACTGTTGTTACACTAAATAGGCGTGCGTCATGTAACTGAATTTTTATATATGAATGTTAACCTTCTTAGATAAATATAATTGCATATATGCATACATCTGCCTAATTAATCAAAATTAATCGTCTGTCGATTTCGTGATGTACTTATCCCACTCAAACGCTTTGGTTTTGGGCATGTAGAGTCTACATTCTTATTAAACCGTTATTATAGTTCTTTAGAAGTTATACCTTATGAAGTAGGTACAATACACCAAGAAAGAAGGAAAGTTGGATGGCAATGTAAAGTATTATAATGAAAGTCCTCATAAAATTGATTATTATTACATGGCACCCTTTCTATGTAAAATAAAGGAACA
Source organism: Eudiplozoon nipponicum (assembly GCA_029291075.1). Classification (NCBI taxonomy): domain Eukaryota; kingdom Metazoa; phylum Platyhelminthes; class Monogenea; order Mazocraeidea; family Diplozoidae; genus Eudiplozoon; species Eudiplozoon nipponicum. Next base: position 41,610 of record JAQBSW010004350.1, read on the forward strand.
ACCAATCAATTGGTGCATCACCTCCAGTTCAAGCTCAATGCCTGAACTTGCTTTTTCTGCTTGCATAAATCCGGCTGCGTTTTGTTTATCCATAAAGCTTCGTATGTGGCTAACTACATTCTGTTATTGCATCCAGCAATTATAATAAATGCTACGTCTGAAGAACGTACGTGTGAGGTTTCAACGCTGTGTTGCGCAATTGCAGACGTGTATTCACCATTTGATTCAAAATGGTCGTTTAAGGTGCAAAGTTCTCCCATTCGAATAAATAACCGTCTGGTCGATTGGCCTACGTAAGTTGATTGAAAATTTGCGCATGTATATTCGTAAATATTTAACGGCTGTTTCTCTGATTGCTGGTAAAGGCAAGTGTTTTAGCTTAAATGACACTCGTAGTCTAGCTGCTTTAAATTTGCGTGTTAATGCCGATTCAACTTCCTTTTGTGCTATTAGGGATACTGCATCCTCCTTAAATAGGATGATCATGAAGACTGTGTTCTTTCTGGTCCGAAATACGTATGTTTCTTTACTACGCTCAATATTGCGTTCTTGCTATAAACACTCGACCCATTAAGTACATACATTTGGCTTCCTTCATTAGTTTCGTTTGTTAAACTTGTGAGGTATATTGCAACTGATGAAGGCTATCGATAAGTTTAGCCGAAATATTTTGGAAAAAGAAAACTACTGGAACAATGAAAGCTGCGTTAGTCAAAACGCAGATCAGGTAATTTCAATTAATCCAGGTTCGCAAAAACAATCTTCATTCAAGTACATACATTTGTCAGTATAAACTAAGAATTGTGTAGTGTAGAAAAAGCAATTTATAGCAGAAGACCGATTTCGTCCTTATTGGGAACTCACCATGTACTGGCCAGAATTTGCCGCGGACTGGGTTTGAACCTGGACACGTCTGCTTCTAATCATGTGTGCCCAAGTTCGATCACTGTCCGCGGAAAATTCTGGCCAGTAGGTGATGAGTTCCCAATAAGAAAGAAACCGGTCTACTGGATGAATTGCCTTTTCTACACTATGCAATTCTTAATTTATATGGACAAATATATGTACTTAATGAGTCAAGTGGTTATGTGAAGAACGCAACCTTAACTAGAATCATTTTTATCATCGCCCACGCAACCGATGTTCGTTTAATTATATACGTCTGCTTCTGTTTACTTCCCCTTTTAATAATTGACTCAATTAATTGTCTAGTATAACCATTAGACATTAAATCGTTTATTGCTTTATTTTATTCGTTGTCTTTGCAATCTTGAATAACCAACCTGCCAGTCATTGATTATTAATAATTAAATATATGAGGTCACAATTCATCCAATCGTAATCCAATATTCTTTGTCTTGGACTCGAGCTGGTTTCCGATTATGATTCGTGAAATCGTCGCTTCCTGTCAGTGGTTACTTCTACGTTAAATAATGAATTAAACGAGTTGCATTCGTTAAGTTACATCATGCCGAACTATAATAGATTCTCTATTTTGTCGTGTTGTTTTGTTGATAATGTTTAGAGATATGCGTAGAAAATTATCTCAGTGAATTGCGTGTATCCGGTATCCACTGAGTGATGGTTCAGTACAAGTCAATTAAAGCATCAATACTTCCGTGCGGTTCTTGTCTTTATTGGACACATTGTTTTACCCATAAACATGTCGTTACAGACCTTGCTTTTGATTTCAGGCATTTCTCGTTTGTCTAAGTATTTAAATTCATTCTATTTACAAAGTTCACAGAATAGGTTAAGGGACTGTCGAAAATGGATAACATGTCCTATTTGAAACTAATGCTTTTGCCCGTCTTCTTAGTTTGAATGTTTTTTCGATCCTCCTTTGTGTTGTATAGTTTTGTGTACATTTTCTAAGATTGAAATCTATTTACGAGATTAAAATTTTCGTTTCTCTTAACTTAAGAGAACAACCATTATCACTGAATATTTCTAGAAGTCAGTGTAATTCCAACTTTTCACATGTCTTTCAATATAGAACCTCTAATCGCCATGGATTGCACAATGCAATTTCTCATCCGGCACGAATAGCTCGATTTAAAATTTAGAAAAATTCCAAACTATCATTCCTTCAAATATACATTTCTTTCCATTATCGATGGAAATTAGAGACTTTAAACCAACAAATGACCGCTTAAGTAATTGCAGCAGGGTGGCTCAGTTATTAGAGCACCAGATCCCGAAGCAGACGTGCCCAAGTTCAAGCCCTGTCCGCGGCAAATTCTGGACAGTACGTGATGAGCTTCCAATAATGAAGAAGTCAGTATACTGGATTAAGTGTCTTTTACATACTATATAATACTTAGTATATTCTGATAAATGTATGTATGGGTAAGGTGTTTATAGCAAGATCGCAACCTTGATTAAACGTGACCGCCTTATTAAGACTGATTTGAACAACTTCAGTAAACATTAACTGCTAACGGTTAACCTCTTTAGGTAATAGACACAACGATCAACGATGTCTTAAGAAGATCGAACTATAATTTAATGTACGTTACATCAAACCGGGCGCAGGATGATAAAAAAATGATTGTATTACGGGACTTCAAACTAAGAAAATCAAAATCAATAGCTTGGAGATGCAACACAATAACCGTTTCAAGATAGAACCTTGCCATAGGCAGACTAAGAACCGGAAAATTTCTTCAACAATGATTATAAATTTAGGATTAGGATTTGTTAATGAATTACTATAAGTTTACTTCAGGATTACGAATTTTATGATTGCTTGCATTATTGTCCTTTACACTGCCATACTTTTTATAATCTTTCTTTATTAAATGGGTGCTTTTACCTTTTGTAATACTTTTATACAAGCATGTTATGCCAATAGCTATCATTTCTTGTTATATTTCTAGTACCCCTTTTTCAGTAGGACTTTACGACTTTCACTTTCATTTCTTCTAAACGCGTACCTTAATTAAGATTCATATGTATTCACTATCATTCCTCGTGAGATTATTTTTGTACTTATGTTTAGAATTTTGTATTGATGGTTCTTCCTTACTATTAGATATATCCTTTCTTAATTAGCCTTACATTGTGAGGCCAATAATAATTAACCTCAGCAATAATATTAACGAACCAGTGGGTGTTACCGGCGTTATACGCCCATATGCGTAAAATTCGCCTCTGACGCGTATCTTTAGTAATTGATAGGCTATGAATGTGGTTCACTTAGATGAATACAGGCTAGTAAGAAATTATATTTTGCTAGACGTCTCGTCATTTTTGAACACATGCACACAAACTCGACACATGCCTTTCCAGAGAAACGGCAGAAATTATTTAAAATCAGTGAATTGTACATATAAAATGACTGGTTAAGATATAGGACTGGCTTTTATCATCCGAAAATTTGATTTCAATTGTAATCGACGTAACTAAAATTAATATTTTTTAAAAGTTTAATTGTATATCTGAATCTGGTGATTGTCTTAAAACTTTTCTAATCACGAATGCATAGAATTTGTGTAAACGATATTCAAGTTAAAGAAAATGGGTACCTAACATTACATATATATATATATATATATATATATATATATATATATATATATATATATATATATATATATATATATATATATATATATTCATTTTTTCTGAGGGTTGACCTTAGATTGCCCGTTTGGCTTTGTACTTAGATAAAGAACATGTTTGTTCGGTATGCGCATTTACACGTGATTCACGGTAGTCAACAGTTCAAATAATTGTTTCCTCAAATCGCTTTTTTAATCCAATAATTGTTTGATTTTCTAACTTATACAAATATGATGGAAACACAAATTACTTATTGTGTGATTACTTAGAAATTGTGCGAAATTATAAAAACATATATATATACATATATATATATATATATATATATATCGGTCTTATGAAATTCCAAAATGGTTTCACCTGAATGAAAGGCTAACCAAAAACATAATGTAGCCTAAAACTGAAAATAGTTTGTAGCGTGTGGCAGAGCGGCGTACAGGATAGAGCTACCGACTTCGCATCATGTATGCTTCAGTTAGAGACTCGTGTACGGCAAATTCTGGACGGTAATTGAAATGTCTCAAATAAAAATGAAACCGGTCTACTGGATGAACTGCTTTTTCGACACTACAATACTTAATTTATACTAACAAATGTGTGAATATAATGGGTCAGGTGTTTATATCAAGATCGCAAACTTGATTAAAATAATTTTTATCACAAACCGTGCAACCAATGTTCGTTTATTTTTAAAAATTTGCATTTAAATACAACGTCCCCTTGCAACGTGGTTTCTATGATATAATGATAGACCGTGGATGGTCAATTGGAACTTTGCGTCTAACCGACTTACATTAGTTATCATATAACTGAAAATTGTGTGTATTGTGCGGTAAGATTCTTCACTGTTTATAGCACCAGATTCCGAAGAGGACGTGCCCAGGTTCGAGCCCTGTTCGTGGCAAATTCTGGCCAGCACATGAAGAGTTCCCAATAAGGTCGAAACCGGTCTACTGGATGAATTGCCTTTTCTACACTATACAATTCTTAGTTTATACCGATAAATGTATGTACTTCAATGGTGCAGCTATGGGAAGCTGCATTGCACCTCTCTTGGAAAATGTGCACATTCACCATCTTCAGCAAACGTGTCTGAATTCTAAAAAAGTAGTAGTTAAACTGTTATTGTTCATCCAAGAAACAGCATACACAATCGAAATTCTCAAACACGCCAATGTAGCCGATCCAGACATTAGATTCACTCGAGGTAGAGGAAGAGAAACATTTTCTTTCTTGGACATCCAACACGCTCTTAAACAAAATGGTGAGTTGACTCTGGCACTAAATACTATATCTGCTTTACTTGGGAATAATTTATTATAAAAGTATTGTGTCAAATTCTCGCGAAAGAAACCTAGTTAAGAACCTAACAAACAGAAGTAGGAGGATCTGTTTTGTACACAAGATCGAGGAAGAGCTACGCTACCGGAGGATCCTTTTGCTAATGAACAACGCCCGATTCGTACTACAGATGATAAAATCAAAGAGGTTTACCTAAACTTGCCATTTAGAAGCGACCTACGGGTCTGAACAATTGCACGGCGGTTAAATAGAATCACTAATGAGAATTTTCCCAGCGCAAACGTTAAGATCACATTCAGCACAAAGAAAATCATGAGGTGGCATGCCACAGAGAAATTGCCAATTCTCTTCCAATCATTTATAGTTTACAAAAAAGGAATAGAAGTAAAACAGAAAATCAGACATGTTGCCACACAACAAATCAAATGAAAACCCAGGATGCATATAAATGAAATATTGTAATATATTGCTGAGGATTCCCGAAGTGCAATGGTCATTATCCACTTCGTTAATTAATTTTTTAACTCTTCCTAATAATATATACGTATATTTTTTGCGACATGATCCGTATTAACTATAATCAAGGTTGCGAACTTGACATAAACACCTGGCCCATTAATTACTTATATATGTCAGTATAAACTAAGAATTGTATATTGTAGACAAGGCAATTCATCCAGTAGACCGGTTTCGACCTTATTGGGAACTCTTCACGTGCTGGCCAGAATTTGCCACGAACAGGGCTCGAACCTGGGCACGTCTGATTCGGAATCTTTTGCTCTAACCACTGAGCCACTCTGCCGCACACTACACACAATTTTCAGTCATATACTAACTAATGTAACTCGGTTAGTTTTTTTCTCTTTTAGGTGGAGCTCATATGGCATCCATTTAGACCCAAAGTTCCAACTAACCATCCCCAATCTGTCATTACTGAACAGACACCACAATATATGGGAAGTGGTATTGAAATGAACATTTATATAATTAAATGCACATTGGTTGCGCGGGCGGTGATAACATTTACTATAATCAAGATTGCGAACTTGATATAAGCACCTGACCCATTAATTACTTACATGTCAGTATAAACTAAGAATTGTATAGTGCAGAAAAGGCAATTCATTCAGTAGACCAATTTCGTCCTTATTGGGAACTCATCATTTACTGGCCAGAATTTGCCGCGGACAGGATTCGAACCTGGGCACGTCTGCTTCGGAATCTGGTGCTCTACCCAGATGATCCTTATTAATTAGTTAGCCGTCGTGCTCTGATGATGTCTATTGAAGGTCTAAAGGTTTTAGTACGTGTTGTTGACTTTTACTACGCTTTGTTTTACGACTTTTCAGAAAATAGGATTTCCGTTTATCTTTATTGTTCAAATTTTGGTTTTGTTATGATGCTTTGTCACTGCTTGTTCTTATTTATCGTCTTCGGTATTACGTCTGGCCTTATCGTTAGTATTGTCATTATCCTTATCAACATTGTAACTCTCATAATCATCTTCATTCACATCATAACATCCATCAATAACGTCGTTATCTTAATCAACATTTTTAGCATCAGCATCTATATCAACATCATCATAATCGACATAATCTTTATTAACTTCAAAATAAATGACATTTTCTGTATTAGCTTTGTCATCATTATTGTCAAGTTCATCATCATCATCAGCAGCATTCTTAACCTCTTTCTTCTCATCTTCTTCCACCCTTCAAAACATCACCATCATCATCTTCTTCATTATCTTCAGATTTCTTGTACTCAACATCATGGATAATATTAAAATATGCATTGTCATCTTACCTGTCACCATTGTCATCTTCATTAAAGTAAGCATTACCAACTTCATCATTATTATGGCCATCATTGTCATTGTCATCATCAACACATCCATCATAATTGTAATCTTTGTAAACATATTATGATCAAAATCATCGTCATTTTCTTCATAATCAGTTACATCAACATTTTCATATTTATCAACATCAAAATCATCATCGTCAACGTCATCATGAAACATCCCTAATTATCAACAGTAGTGTCATTACATCTATAGTATCATCGTCTTTGTCAGAAAAAAAGTATGATCATTAGTTTGATCATTGTCATCATTTGAATACAGTTCTTCATCGTTTCCATGCGACATTCATTCGCTTTCATCAACACTATTCTAGTCATTTCTATCGGCCTCGTTTCATTTCTGGTCATTATTTTTATACGATTATAACTCAACTTCCAGCATTTTATCATCATCATCATCATCATCATCATCATCATCATCATCATCATCATCATCATCATCATCATTATCATCATCATCATCTTCTTCTTCATCATCTTCATCATCATCATCATCACCACCACCACCACAACCATCACCATCATCATCATAACAACCATCACCGTCATCATCATCGTCGTCATCATCATCATCATCATCATCATCATCGTAATCACCGTCATTATCATCATATTATTCACATTCGTCTTTAAGTTCATTTTCATCTACTTACCATCATCATTGTTGTTATTTGACTCAGCCTATTCACCGTCGTCAACATTTTCATCATTGTCGTTATAAGCGTTATCATTTTACTGAAATCTATTTTAGCATTACTAATTTTGAGTGAGACTAAAAACACAGCTAAATAATTCAGTTAGATGCTGTTTGTGCCGGAGAACTAATTTATATGCAAGTATGCATTAGATGTTGTGAACCTAGTAACAAATTAGTTCAGTTCTGACCAGAAGGATAAACCAAAGACAGCATGAACGGAGGTATGATGAGTCGCCAGTAAGCACAAAACGAATGTGCATGAGGTTATACTTTCCGTTCATGCTGCCTTTGGTTTATCCTTCTGGTCACAACTGAACTAATTTGTTACTAGGTTCGCAAAACCTAATACATACTTGCATATATATTAGTTCTTCGCAACAAACAGTATTTAACTGTAATATATTGAATTGAATGATGTCATGTTTACCGCGAAATGTGATAACTGATATCGATGAAGGCCAGAGTGTATGGTTTAACTGGAGTAACAGGTGTTCGGAAATTGTTGTAATTCTCAATTTCGGTGAACTATAGAATACACTGGAATTCATTATTCTGGTACCATGTACCGACTGGGCAACCATAATGTCAGTACCATGTACCTTTTCGGTACTATGATGTTGATATCCGGTACTGACACAATAGTTATAGCGTTGGTATCCGTTACAGACTCGGTATATATATTATGTAGAGTGAGTTAGCTTTGAAGTCGCATTGTGGAGATTTTATATGACGTTAGCTTCACTACTGCAGATTTACACATTCGTCCAGGAGATTGTACCGTCCTATTATCCCACATTCCTCAACCAAATATATAGTGGTCAAAGGGCGTAATACCGGCACCTACTGATGAGTCGCCAGTAAGCACGAAGCGAATGTGCATGAGATTATACTTTCCGTTCATGCTGACTTTGGTTTATCCATCTGGTCACAACTGAACTAATTTGTTACAAGGTTCGCAACACCTAATACACACAGCTAAATATTTTCTGTTATGCACGCGAATGTCTCTTATTTATCTTTTTCTAATTGCTAAATTGGCGAACAGCTGAATAGTTTGTTAGTCCCTGTCAATCGCTTTGTGTACGCTCGCGATGGGAGATCGCGTGAGGCCCGCGTACCTCCGTTTGCAGAGGATGCCATATTGGTTAGCGCAGTGCAGAACTACTCGCCTGTCGATGTAAGTCAATACGATGTAATTTAGTTTCTGTGCAGTTAATGCCTTATGAATACGTTATTCTAGTTTTTGAGTTTTGCCGATTTAAATGCATTTTACTATAAAAATATTTGGCAGTGATTTTAGTTTTTTCTGGAAACTGGTTGTACAGTTACCTTTTTGCTAGATTTACATTCAAATGTTATCTTACGCGCCTGATAGCACACTTTGTCTAGAAAACTTATGTGCCTGGTTAGTTATAATGTTGTTTCTTCTACAATGTATGAAATCTTTAGTGTTGTCTGACAACGCTTCTCAAATAATTGGAAGATCTCAAGGCCTTTTCGACAAAGCCCTACTTCTTCTGCCTCGAGAAGCATTTTTAATGTATTTATTTTTGGTTATGTAACTGTCCGAACAGGCTGTTCTTTGTTAGCCATGTTCTTTACAAGTTACGCAATCTTCATCTCGGGTTTCTTTCATAATTAGAATTCGTGTGATTGGTGTAATCCAACTCAGATCCTCCTCCAATGCTGACGGTTTAAGCATCATGCCTTTCAACACTAATAAAAAAAGCAAAATGTCATGTAATTTTACGCAGATGTCTGTTTCTTCATCGTTATACGGAAATTAAATTGGGCTGCGATAAACCTTGTCGTAGATGTACTCATTGTAGCTCGATATGTTTTCCAACAGTCGATCGTTAATTTGTGTTATCCTGTGTGATATCATGCTTATTGTTTTCAATTTGGTGAGTTATGCTTTTGCTCTCACCTCTTTGTATTGTTTCATAACCTATTTTGATACAGTAAATCCCGATATGTGTATACCAGGTTGTAATGTACATAATACACATAATAAGGCAGGTGTTTATATCAAGTACGCAACCTTGATTATAGCAATTGTTATCACCGCCTGCGCAACCAATGTCTTTTTAATTAAATATTGAGAATTGTTTGCCAAATTCCTGATCCTGCGGTTTCGAGGAGCATTTTTAATGTGCTTTCCTTAAATTCGTCATTGTATCTGTTCTATAACGACAGATTGAAGATAACGAGTTTAAACTTGAGATTGAAAGCGAAGCAATAGTCTATCATCTGAAGAAATGACTAACCGAGAAACATAATTTGGTATATAACTCAAAATTTTATGCCGTGTACAGCCCAGGTGGCGGAAGAGGATGAATTGCAAGACATTGAGGCAAATTTACCACTCTTGGTTCCACAATGATCCGATTCATCCTTATTTCTGAGTACGCGTTGTGTTCGGCTCCGTGGTGACTGTGTACCGACTCGTCTACTCACTCCGCTGGCTTCCACAAAATTCGTGCGATCTAATCTAGATTGTATGACGACATTTTGGTACCTCCTTTCCAGTACCATCTTGAGAATTCGAATAACACTCAGAACTGCTCACGCGACCAGATTTAATGCACCACGATACCGAACTGAATGCGTACCTAGAAATGAGGATGATCATATTTAGCTAATTGATGATTGAGGACTCACCTTTAATGTGATTAATTTTTTTTAAATCGTTCAGTTGAATGACAAGAACTGCTCGGCCTCCGTTCATCTGGAGGATAAACTGGACTCGCCGTCTCATAGAATACCTGTTTTGCCTACGAAGCCTATTCGTATATGTTCTTCACACTCCAAGGCCCCGAAAAGCTTCAATCTCAACATGAATGGTGCATATTTAAGCAAATGTAACAAAAATAATGTTGGCTGTATTGACAGGTTAGTAGACTGATTATTCTTATGTACACACAAATCTATATATATATATATATATATATATATATATATATATATATATATATATATATATACAGCTCATTGTATCTTACTGTTTTGTGGATGATTTCCGCGAAGAGCTAAACCAGCTTCATATGCGACTATCGACGTCATTGCCTAAGCTAAACATTCTGCGGGTTGTGTAACCACTTTTATGACCAAAGCAGTTGAAGGCCTGCTGGATTGTAGGGAACCAATTTTTTATTTGACTTTCGTAGTGAAATCGCCAATTTGTGCATTGATCTTTTGCAAGAGTTAACTTTACGGGTTTCGCTAGTGGTTTCCGCTAAATTATGTTAAAACCAGCTGAAAGGCTGTTTTTGGGTATCCTCGAGGACTGTTCTATTTTACGGTATAGTTTGCCAACCAAAGTTTCGGTTAATTTGCTCATTCCAGCGAACTATTTAACTTATTCTCATGTACCAATTGTCGGCCGTCTCCATTATTCGTGCCCATAAAACAAGTCGGACCGTATGATAGATGAGTAAACGTGAATCTCGTTTCGAGGATTGATCTCATTGCTCTCTCAAAGAGTCATCTTCAGCTTTAGAAAGCCTTGTCGGGAATGGTCAACGTAAGTTTTTATCTTTAGCGCGAACATTAAGCGAAATGAAGAATCAAAGTTCAATGTAGCTTCTCACTTCTTCTTTCGCAACGTTTGTTTGTTCTGCTCTTAAAACGGTGATTCACGATAAGTTGAACAAGTAGCATATGCAATCGATTTTTTTAACTTATTTTTGTCTCTCATGAGTTAAAGTGTCAAGGTTTTTCACAGTTTTCGCGAAAGATAGCATTGCTGTCCATATAATAAAGGCTCTATATAGAATTGTTGTATTTAGCTGAATTCTTTGTTACCATAAAAGAGCCTATTTCATTGAGCAGTCTTTTTCATAATAAATGGTACTGGACATAATGAGCAATCTGGTATCATCCAAGAAGGAAAGTTTAATGTAACTAGCTCTGTATCGTAGGCACACATCTTCGCTCAAGGAGTCGAGAGAATTTGTCTAGGACTTTATTCGCTACCATAGCTTTTCACAGATTGTCGCGGTCAATTAGGCTAAACGAAATCCGTAAATCTATCTAGCAGGCAGTTGTTGGTTACTGAAAATTAAAGCGGTGTTCCAAGGTATGGCGTTAGGTCACGTTTTTATGAACATATTAGCGATCAGTATAACCCCTGAGATGATCACGAAAGGTCGAAATGCGTCAGTACGTGTGACTGATGGTAGTTCTGCAATGGTGTGCGACTAGTGGGATAAAATTGGATTTGTGCTTATCTGAAGCTAGAAGTCTCGGCTTAAATAACTTTGAGGGCTCTCGATGTCTTTTCTACTGAACTATATAGGCTCTGTGTAAACAGAGTGTATTCATATGGAAAACACTATTTTCCAAACGAACTTTTTCGTTTATTGTATTCCGGATTTATTAAAAATTATTAAATTGGACATTAACTTCCAAATTATCTTTAGATCACTGAGAACAGATCGAAATCTTGGAGTTGCACAAAATGATCAATCATCGATTGCATTCTCTGTTGTTGATTGCTGGTCTACAGGAAGGCGACAACAGCTGCAGGTGAGTTTTTCATGTTTCAAGTCGTGACGATTTAAAGTATGCATGTTTGTAAACGGTATAAAATTCTTCGCTGAAGAGCACTCTGAGATGATGCTAGATTTAGTGTTAGTGGTGGACGTTATCTCGTTGACCTATGTGATACATTCATCACTGTATACCAAATGTTTGAGCAAGCCCATGAATAAAACATACAAAAATTTCTAAGGACACGCGCACAAACATACACACATGCATGTTTTCATGGGGATCTGGGGATGTCGCACACAATAGGCCCCAGAATTACACTGAAAATTATAATCAAATGACCACTGACTCTTCATTGGACTCAACGTGGATCAGAAATACCACCATTGAAGTCACTTGTGCGCATGATGAGGCGGGTTCTATTCTTTTATTCAAAATGTGCAGCGTGGGGAACCTGTCTTTCTCCTAAATTTCTAGGGAGTATGTGCTGTTTTGCGTGATCACTCACACCAGCTATTAGTGAAACCCGACTATAATCGGAATATTATTTATTTCCATGAGAAGGGTAACTATCTGTACGCTTTTCCGATAAAGTGGGTTAGAGTTCGCTTATACCAGGCGAAAAATGTAAACAGTTTTTAGCCGTGTGCAATATTGTTAAAACATACTTTGTGCTAATTAATAATACCATCAAGTCTGATTTTTTCTTAGTATCGGGGCTGTTTTTACGTACTTACGTAAAACACTGATTGACAAGTTATGCGTCTATTGCTTAGTTTGATCACATGAACTGTGTTTCCGTTTGTGTGTGTTGCCAACTAATGGGCGTTTAATGTCGAGTATGGAAATGAAGCCCTTGATCTGCGGCCTTGTACTTCCCAGAATTTTAGCTGTGGAGATCGTTTTTCTTCTTCAATATCATGGTCTCGTTTTCATTACGCCAAATGAATGTTACGGCCAGGGATTCTAATGAGGCTTAAAACAGTTACACTTGTGATGTACTTAAAAATCAATATATTGGCTAGTTAACTGTTTATAAAATTATATATATATATATATATATATATATATATATTCTTTTGGAATTTGAGCTTTAACGAAATTTATAGGACCCTTCCATGTTCAGAAAGAAAAATTAATTTTATCAGGTACAAGAACTGTTTATTTCTCATATTCTTCCATTGTCTGTTAATCTTCGTTCAATTTTGCAGACCAGACAAAACCAAAGTTTTTCGCAATGTCAGTCTTTGCATCAGAACTGCGAAGGTGGAAACAGTTCGCCATCAGCTGAAAAGCCCACGAGTGGAGTACATTTGATGTCCATTCGAACGTCATGTTGGCAACCACCGTCTAAGAGACCGGAACTTTCCTCAGGAACAATCACTTACTCTATCAAAGGTTATAACGATAATGCTGTTTTACTTGGCACACCAGAAAACGTCCACAACTTTGGCGGAGTGTATTCTTCGATGCCTAAAAGTGATTATCTTGTTAACTGGTGTAATGCGACAGCTCAAGGTCCTTCAGCTAATGCTTTGCGTTCCGAAGCAATATCGTCGTTGGTGGTTAAAACACGTAAAATTTCTGAAAATTTCAACCACGATAAGGCCAACCATTTGTCTGTAACTGTCAGTATTCCAAATACGGACGCTTTGAAAGATACTTCTTTTATAGATGCAAACTCAATGCGGAACTCCAGCCACAATGATATGTGCAAACCGACAGAAATAGTTGGTGAAGCGTTGACAACTACTTCTGATTCGCATACCATTTCTGCTTTTGAAGAAGAATCTTTCACTATTTCTAGGCGTGCATCTTTCAGAAGACGATATGTAAGACACGAGACTGTCAGTTGTGAAACGGACGCCGAAAGTGCAGTTGGTCCTTCGGTCTTGTCAGTTCCTGTGTATCCTGAAATAAAATCTCATGCAGCTGATTTGCCCGCTGCCAGTTTAGAAGATTCTCATCTTTTAGAATCGGTGCATAAAATTTGTCACTCCAGTAAAACTAGGGTTATTCCTTGTAGCAAATTGGCTTCTACGTGTGCTGACATTGCTTCAGAAGCTTGCGGTAGAAGCAACAACACTGATTTGGTCGGCTCCCGTTCAACCAGTTGCCATGTGGTAACTAGATTAAAGTCAGTCGAATCGAGTAGTCTTCAGGAGAACTCATTTAAAATCTCTAGGTTTAAAGACTATCAAAGCATTGATGTGTTTCCTATCGATATTACAGCCATCGAGGGAAATGATTCTTTGGATTTTTCGCAAATTGATGACAAAAATGAATCTTTGTCTGGTGTTGTTGCTTCAGAGAACAATGAAACTGCACCTACAATCAATTCTCTTTTGACTCCTCGTGAAGATTCTTATGTTAAAGATTATACATCTGTTTGTATGTCTGATGTTGAGGGTTGTGTTCAGCGGCTGTCGCATACGGCTGATGAATCTTTCACTACTTCAAATGATGCCTACGATTCTCTTACTAAACACGCATCGCCTGTTCTTCTTAGAGCCGAAGCAACGTGTAAGAAATACAATGCTGACATCGTCAGCTCACCGCTCAAGACCACTGATAAAGGTAGTTCCATCGAGGTTATGCACACGGACTGTCACGCGACAAAGATTTTACGACCCTCAGTTTCAACGTCGCGGAGCGGTCGTGATTTCACCGTAATGTCTCATTTTCCGGGACAAAATAATAGCTTTAGCGGCAGATCTGAGGGCCGTGCATTTGCCTTGCCACCTGGGCTCAAAATAAACACCGCTTCTCTTTGGAGGCCATCCTTACAGCATTCTCCTGCCCACCAACGAGGCCTTACTGAAAATAATCAATGTCTACAACTGCCGATCGTGAAAACACATTCATTCTTTTTCCAAGGACCATTGAAGTCATAGGTTGGACCGGTCTCCGGTTGGCCAAGTTTGGTTGTTCGCGTTCAGCATATTTGCCAAGTAGCATCTGTTAGGAGCTTATTACCAATTATTGTAAGTTTTCTTATTCGCTTCAATTGTGTTGTGTTGTTATTTTTGTTTTTCATAAATTTATTTGCGATATTTATAAATCTCTTGTTTCAAAAGAGGGAAGGTAGGATTGCATAGTTTACAGATAAGTTTCATAAATGTTATGATTTTTCCAGTGTAATTAACTGGAATTGAAGATATATGTTTGGCTTTTTGGCTAAAATGCTTCTATTCTACAAAGCGTGCTACATTGATCATTGGTTAAGTAGAAAGAAAAAAACTGAACATTTTATATACGTTGTTTTTATAGAGATTTGCTGGATTCTGAGAAATACAGTTATAGCTAGTATTTAGTTCGGTTTTGTGTATTGACGTCCGTTTAGCTGTCCACTGCAAAAGTAGTCGACATGATGTACGAAGGAGTTGGAAAAGAATTTATCGTTCCAAAGACGAGAAATGCAGATTGAAATAGGGTGAATTATGCAGTTGCATAAATATTTTGGGTTGATTCGCTTTAGTCAGTTTTTCGTCGTAATCCAATGATTACGAAGGAGATTGTACCGTCCAATTTTCCCGAAGGCAATATCTAACTGCTGTATATTTATTTGAATGGTGTTATGTTTACCGCGTAATGTGATAACTGATATCGATCAAGGCCAGAGTGTATGAATTTGCTGGAGAAACAGGTGTTCAGAAAAAGTTGTAATTCTCAGTTTTGGTGAACACATGTGTCGGTACTATGTACCAACTAGGAAACCATAGTGTTAATACAATGTACGTTTTCGGTACCATAATGTTGGTATCGGGTACTGAAACATCAGTAAAAGTTTTGTTCAATAGAGTATACTTTATGGGCACATTCACCGAAGTGCTACTTGGCAGTGCTAGTACACAATCCGTTAGTAACGACAGTTAGCATCTCGGAGCATCGGACAAAAAGTATGCACCGCTCTACGTTTGACCTACACCCAAGTTGCTTTTAACAGCGTGCACAAAAAAAACAGCCTACACCAATGAAATGTTTATATATTTGGTTTTTAATATCTAGTGCAAGCTGTTTTGAACTCACGATGAATAATTGGCTTGAGGAAGAAACAGACACGTAGCAATTTACTCAGATTAAATGATCACTGTCTCTCAAAATTAGTTATTTTTTAATATCTTATAAAATTTTAAAATAAATATAGTAACATCAATAAAAGAATTAAAAGATTGCGAAACCGGATTAATCAAAAGTACCTGATCTGTTTTTTGAAAAACAGGCTGAATTCCAGTTGTTTTGTTTCTTCAAGATATTTCGATGGCCTTTGGCGACTATCCTCTTGAGTTTACTCATCATCACAAGTTTAAAAAAACAAACTAATGTAGTATTAATAGTATTTAAAGCAGTATTCTTAAGACGAGGTAGCCTCCAATTTGCTATAATCAAGGTTGCGAACTTTATATAAACACCTGACCCATTAAGATCATACATTTGTCAGTATAAACTAAGGATTGTATAGTTTAGAAAAGACAATTCATCCAGTAGACCGTCTTCGTTTTTATTGACGCCTCCAATTTGTCTATCAGATGTGGGTTAATTGTGTTGGCATGAGGAATTGTCAGCTGATGTAATATTATCACCACTGCATTATGCTTACAGCTTGTTCGTCAATGCTCATTCCCTTTCACATAGATGGCAGCAATATTGTCAAACTTTTTGTTACTATGATTATTTTGTATGTTCTTCTTAACAGTTATGTGAGAAAATTAGAATAATTAACACAAACCGACAAATAATTATTTGCATATATCTTAGTTTTATTGGATACGGCACAGTTTAAAAGGCAACCTCATTTTCGCCAAAACTGAGCTCAACTGCACTATTTGGTATTTTATATATTAAATTTAGAAAAGTAAATTGACCAAGTTGGAATAAATAAATAAATGATATAACCACGAGCATGCAGGGAAGCACGGAAGTAGATTCAATTCCTAGAAAAATGTCTTGATTATTTACTTGTGGCGAGAGGATGTTTCAATTGATTTCTTCAAGGATGCGTAACTCCTTTTAGGTTCATAGTTCGACAAAAACTAAAACGCGCCTGATTTGGAGCGTAATTTTCACCTATGTCCAGTTTATTTGGAAACGTTATTCCCCTTTCCAGTTCTGTTTAGTCTAAACTACGCCTGGATTCGCTTCTTTATTCACCGGTCAGTCCTACATACATAGTACATTAACGAAATATTTTATGTGTATAAATTGACAATATTTGCTATTCCATTGAGAGCAAACCGTTCTCTCATTTATGTATAACAGACGTTTTGTTGTATGAACATACATAGTTGTTGCATTTTTATTTTTTTACCTTTCATATTTGATTAAATAAACCTGTCATGATGCTACTTTCCTGAAAATTCTTTTGGGTACCATCGGATATTTACATTGAAATTTGTCAGGACAAATGTAATTTATTATTTCGGACTATCTTTTGTCATCCTATCGTATTGAAATTTGTTTTAATTGAACATCTTTATATACACTGGTTTTTGTTTATATAACAAATACCGCTAAACATGAATATTAAAGATAGGCACCTTGCAATCAAGCAGTAAAAAGCATTTATTTCAACATAAGCTATAGCAGTTCAGTGTGCAATGTAGGTAGGACTGGCAGATTAGTAAAAACACTTGGTGGCTTTTTCCAATGCCGCGTTTTGCGTACGCGGGTTTTAGCCTTGCACCGACAGTTTCACAAAGATCCGATTGATCACAATTTCCATTTCCGTTTTGTCTTCGATCGGGCCGAGTTTGTATTTGTCCCAATGGAAATACTGTTCTATCACATCTTTGTTTACTGGCAACGTTTCGGAACTGTCGGTGCAAAGCTAAAACCCGCGTACGGAAAACGCGGCATTGGTAAATATGAAGCTGGCACTCCACAATCAAATTTCAAAAAATACTTGGTGGCTTGTTTAAATAAAGAGCGCGGATTTAAAAGACTGATAAACGGCGTGTCGATTTGATTATCAATCTTTACATTTCAAGGAGAATTTTTGGTGATTGTAGGATAAAATTTTCACTGGAAAAGAAAGATTCTACTAATAATTGGCTCGTATGCTAGCGAGACGACTGAATATTTTAACTGAAATGTTTGGAAATATGAAATCTCGTCTAGCTGAAACCAGTCCGTATAATGGTTCCAAATCACAGTGGCGACTTTAAAATGTCCTTATTGGATACTCGTCAAGTATTTGTCAGAAGTTTTCGCCACCTAGTCTCAAATCGGTACACATTTCACTGGAGTCTTGCACTCATCCATTCGGCTACCTTTTCGGCCGAGCCGTGATGACGGCAAATTCTGACAATTAATTGACGAGTTCCCAATAAGGACGAAACAGGGTTGCTTGATGGATTGCTTTTGCTACCATTTGTAATGTTTAATTTATACTGACAGTAAGTGTATATCGAAAATTCTGCCATAAATTTCGACTCGATATCATTTCTTCAGGTGACATGATATATGTTCTGTCTTAACAGATGGGAGGTGGTTAGTTAGAACTTCGGGTATTAAGCGATTACGAATACGCTTCATCTGAAGACAATATTCACCAATACATTTTGGTATAGGACTTAAAATGTGATGCATTGTGTGCCGATCATGGTGCAGTGGATGAGTTCAAGACTATGAAAGAAACGCGTATCGTTTCCATCTCCGTTCGCGGCAAGTTCTGCCAAGTACTTGACGAGTTCCCGATAGTGAAGAAATTGATCTACTTCATGAATTGCCATTTTTGCCTTATGAAATACTTATTTTATACTGAAGTACAAGCATTAAAACACACATATCACAGGCTATATATATATATATATATATATATATATATATATATATATATATATATATATATATATATATATGTCGAGACTAATAAATTTCACTTTGCAATCGTCCATTTACGTACGTCCTGTGTTTTCATTTGATTATGTGGGTGGCAACTAGTCTGATCTGGTTTAACTTCTATTTCTTGTTTGAGGTGATTAGTAAGTATATATGCGTATGTGTCTGTTTGCGTGCAGAAGTATTTCTCGTTGTATTGCAAATTGATGTCTGAGATCCGGTCATTCTTGAATTGATGGATTGAGGGCTAACCAATTTTTCGCATGGTCGGCTGTTATGTGTACGAGTGCTTTTTACATAGTGTTGTCTTTTGTTTTGCCTTGTTCCTTAGTTTTATTCTGTCCACTTGGTAACAGCGCAGGGTCTCCAGATTGCAGTGTCGATTGTTCATATTGTTTTGAAATTTGTCTCTGTTAACAATGGTTGTGTTACCTTAGGTGCAGTTGATTTTTCTTCTTCAGTTTGTTTCCACTCCGATCGAATGTTTGTTGAGCCTGGTCGAGTTGGTGTTTGGCTATGCCTGGAGGCTAGTAAATTTCTGTTGGGTTTTGTGATTGGAATATCATTTTGATGAAAATTTGAATGTTTCGGCCAGGCGCTTGTTGTTTTATATAAAGGGATTAATACATATATGATAATTTTTTTTGATTTTGCTTTGTGTAGAATTGAGAAATTGGCCAAATTATCTGGGTGCCTCGTTTACAGTATATGATCGGAAATAAATGATTTTCCTGTCGGTGCCAAGCCCTTTTAATCAATTTTTGCATTAAATTTTTATGGATTCTGTTGATGAATTTCTTCTTTGTACGTCAAATATATATGCTAACCACTGTATATAAGAATTTGTAGACTATGAATGATTTGAAGAGAATTGGCAATTGATCTTTGCCATCCAAACTCATGATTCTCCGTAGTAAACCGCACACCGTGTGCTGTTATCAGGTGGACAAAACAAGATTGAGGAAAAAGGCGAAACGAAATACTATAATCGAGAAAATAACAACTAGTCAATCGCGACCTGTGGGCTATATGAATATATATTTATTTGAAAATTGGTTATTATTTATTATTATTTAGTTAGTTATTTTGCACCTCGATCTCTGCATGTGCGACTTGTCGTTAATTAGATTTTTAACTCGAGTATAACTTACTAATTTAGTTTTATGTGTGTGAATTTCGGTTAACTTACCATCAAGCAAGTGTGGTTTATCCTAAACAGGTGTTTTGGGACAATTGTAGTTTTACTAATCGCAGTAATTTATTATCAATAAACGTATTTTTTCTGCATTATTACCGTAAATTAATCATATTGACGATTTTGTCCTCTATTAAATTTGTGTGAATATGTTTTATCCTATTGTTAATTAAATTGGTTTAAATTTACTAATTGCGAAATATAATATTTTGATTAGTTTATTTGATAATTTAACATGAATAGAGCAACCCTTCCATTTGTTTTTCTATATTTTTTAGGAAGGACGCTTGATATCGATAATTAAAAGATGCTTGTCCGTTTAATTCCTCATCTTATTCATGTAGATATACATCTCGTAATATACGTGACAATATCATGATTTCCTATGAAATATCTGTGATAAAGGAATGAATGGTTCCGGTTTCATGGCTCTTTTAATTGAATCTTTTTAAATTTGACACTAGACTACTTATTTACATAATTAGCAAGTCATGAAACTTAAAAATTTCATCAGTATTATCAGTTAGTGAGAAAAATTGGTAACAGTTATGCCGATCTGCCTTATTATTATTTTAATCACAAGATCAACTTCACATTCAAATATTTACAAAATATATTGTTTTTATTTAATGCATAAACCATTTCATCATTATTTGCATTTTCAACCTTCTCCAATTTTCGCATTTTTACTTTCGTTGTCCGCTTTATCCCAAGATTTATTCTTCCATGGCCTTATTTTAACTTTCATGTATATTTTTAAAATTTAATTTATAAATCGAGCTTATCAATGTAGTGTGTTTGAATTTAATAAGCCGTTGTAAAATACATTATAAATGCACTTTAATATTTTGGAACTTTTTATTTCGGAAGATTGGAAAATTAACTTAAAATTTGGTGAACTTCGCTTAAAATTTTAAAATTATTCATAGCCACAAGGTTTAAGTATGAAAATCTGATGAAACGTGTCAGATATCCCTAGTTTTAAAAAATATGTATCGTTGAGGATATCAATAGAACGAAAATAGTATTCCGTACATACAGGAATATAATGGCTGGTAAACTGAGCATAGTGTTCTTTATATAGAAGAATAAAATGACTGAACATCAGTTTTGCTAAGTCGCCGTCCACCAAAATTGACGTATACGTCATATTTAAATCGAACGACTGTGCAGGGTCTTGTTCTCGTTTCTTGTGCATGCTTTAAATTATTTTCTGTCATACCACTTCGTTTTTGATGTTCTGACGTACTCGTTGCCGGTTGACATGAAGCTGACACATATTATTGATCAAAAACGGAACTAGAAAGTTACCTTGGGCAATTTTAAGTCTTGACCTAATACACAATATGAAACGTCCGCGACTACAAACTTTCACGGGAATACTCGACGTAGACCTAATGAAACTGAGATTTTCCAAGCAGCCATTGGCGGCCTCAGACTGTACATTTGTGTTGCATTTTATTGAAAAATTTGGTTTTACTGAGGACATTGCAGCACCAGTATTTATCAGAAACGCAGTCGACGAGAGTGGATCGGTGACAACAATTAACGACGCGGTTTGTTAAGTGACAGAAGTAGTACGCGTCAGGCTTACTTCATCTGTAACTTTCTGTTCGTCGTTCCTGAGACATCACTAAAATTCACGTAGAGTGCCAACATGGCCAATGCCCATGTAATTTATGGTGGTATATACCAATTTACGACGGTTCATGTGTCTCGTTTTTGGAGTGACCCCTGAAGTACGCTGAGCTGACGGTGAACGACATGCAGGTCTTCAGTGCGCTGATCTGTGTATGATTTAGTGCTGGCGTTGCAATGAGTAACTGGGACCGTGTAGACGATGCGATGAGTAACATCCTCACGAAGAGCGTATGCCATGCATAATGAACCCATGGATTTGTAACGACCTTATTGAATTCGAGATTCGTACCTGTTGAACCACATATGCTTGAGCAGCATAACTCTTCGTTGAAAGGTTGATGTCTTCATGAAAGCGACCTTTTGCGATCAAATTAACCGTAGACACTAGACCATCTCTTGCTTGATGAAAAGTTGGGCCAAAAAATGCCTTTTATCTGCAAAATTGTTGCTGAGCAATTAGTGCACGTACATATGTAGAATTACGAATCTTGATGAAGGATGGCGTATCTCCGAATAATACTTAAAGTAATTTGTATTTATTTCACATAACTAATTCATTGACAGAAAGAGATGTAAATTAAAACACGGCACAATAACTACGGAAAATATATATAACGTGAAAAGTTGGGTTTGTGACTCTAGTTACCATTCGATATGAATCTAGCACAAAATGCACGAAGCATAATGGTCCCATATCGGGCGCCAATTTGTGACGCTGCCAACTAGGTTAGTCTTTTGATTCTTTGATGAACACAGTAAAATCGCTAAGTCACATGATAACACAGTCCATCGTTTATTGCAAATATAATCCTTTTATAATCAAAAAGCCTTTTGATTGTTAATCACATTTTACGATGATTACCAATTATTAATAATATTAACAACAATTTAAAGTAACTTGAAAGACCGTTATAGCAATGTGACCTAATGTACGCAAATGATCAGTATTCATAATCTATTAATGAACTGAAATTAGTGTTCTGCACATACAGGAATAAAACGACTCTAAACATTAGTCA
Source organism: Eudiplozoon nipponicum (assembly GCA_029291075.1). NCBI lineage: Eukaryota > Metazoa > Platyhelminthes > Monogenea > Mazocraeidea > Diplozoidae > Eudiplozoon > Eudiplozoon nipponicum. The sequence continues at coordinate 64,225 of JAQBSW010004350.1, forward strand.
TGCTATAGGTATATGATACACAAATTTGGAGTTCTAAATCGAGGTTTGAACATCGATTGCATTTGCTATCTAATTTTATATTTGGAATAAAGCACTAATAAATATTTTACTTAATTTTAATTCATTATCATTATTCAAATCAAGTTTGCGATCTTGCTACAAACACTGGTCCCGTTGTATACATATATCTGTCCGCACAAACTAATCATTGTATAATGTAAAAACGTCTATTCATCCAATAGATCGGTTTCGTAATTATTAAGAAGTCTTCACGTACTGTCCAGAATTTGCTGCGAGCAGAACTCGAACCTGGGAACGTCTGCTTTGGAACCTATTGCTCTAGCTATTCAGCCATCTAGCCGCACGTTACACAAAATTTTCAGTTATCTACCAAACAAACTGTCTTGGTGAGCCTTTCCTTCATGTGGAGCCTACATGGCATCTCTTTAGAACTAAAGTTCCTTTTAACCACCCTCAACTGTGGAAGTGGAAAACTGTAAGCATTACGTGAGGAATTCCAAATATGAACGAAACCACTATTTTTGACGAATGATATTTGATCATGTTTGTATATACTGACAACGTATATATATATATATATATATATATATATATATATATATATATATATATATATATATATATATATATATATACGTTTGTCAGTATATACTAAACATGGTAAAATGTAGAATATGCAGTGGTAAAATCAAAAAATCAACCTTGACTTAATTGATTTTTCTCACCGTTTGCACAATTAATATTCGTTTAATTATATAAATTTTAAATTAAACAAATTAAATACCACTTCCTCAGGTAGCGTGATATCTGTTCTATAATGACAGTTTAGTGGTCGTTAGTTGGCACTTCAGGTCTAATTCAAAAAGAAATCAAGCTAGATTGAAATAGAAACATCACCAACAAACATTTAATAATAATAGACCTGACTCAAAATATGACACATCTTATTTGCGGACACATTTCAAATAAAGGCTGACACAGTATGGTTATGCGAAAAGGTTATAGTCTGCATTGCGTATATTCAAAATAGATATTGCTAAGATGTGATTGGTTACGACAAATTACAATTAGGATCGATGAATGAAAATATCATTAATTCATCCGGAATATTCTTTAAATCAAGTTTGCGAGCTTGAAGCAAATCCCAATCCCATTTTATTTGACCAGACTTCAAACAACAAAGCAAAACTACCGCCAGTCGCAACGCACAGACGCGTTTCGACCTTCCATGATCATAATCAGAGTACGACGGCAAACTGACTAGCGATGATGATCATCATGGAAGGTCGAAACGCGTCAGTGCGTTGCGACTGGCGGTAGTTTTGCTATGTTGTTTAAAGACTGAATTAAAAAATGGGATTGAAGTTTACTTCAAGCTGGCAAACTTGATTTAAAGAATTATTACCATCCGGAATAGTGGCTGTAGAAACTGGTAGAAATGATTATTTAAATAAAATTAGCGAGCTTGAACTAAACACCAATCCCATTGTATTGAATCAGTTGTCGAGAAACAGCGAAACTACCGTCGGTCACATGTTGGGATGCGTTTATACCTTCCATGTACGACGGCGTACGACGGCAAACTGACTAGCGAGGATCAAACCGCAATGAATAAATATGGAAAGCAAAATAAGTTCTTATTAAATTTTGTTCCATGGATTACGGTTCTCATTCCTTATATTTAAAGAAAAATGGTGAAATTACTTACCATCGCGGAATATATTTATATGTATAGAAATTGAGTAATTTTTTCAAATTGTTATAATTTGTACAGGTAGACTCGTAAAATCAAGAGACTTAGCAAGACTATTTGTTTTATTATCTAAAGATATATAAATTGCTAAATAAACGATTTTTATTGAAGGTTCGGATTTGATGTTTAATGCTACTTTTAGGGTGGCGAGTCTTAAGATCCAAACCAGGCAGACGGATGACTGTACTCAAAGTGTGGGTCGTGACACTATTGGTGATAATATTGTTCACTGAGCTTCACTTAGCATGGCTCTGTATACGCATAGGATAAGCCTCACTGAACGAGATGCCATTCTTTCAACAATTACTCTTTGCTATAACCAGCTTACAATACATGTGCAGTTATGCGTTAGCTATTGCGAAACTATTGCTAGAGTAGTTCAAATAGAACACGAGCAAACGTTTAATCTCCTGTAAAATGCGTTTCGTCCAGACATAAGAATCATCAGTAAGAGCCGTTATTATCAACTATATAGTTTATTTCGTGCAAATTCGCTTCGTGCTTACTGCCGACTCATCATTAGAAGCCAATATTACGCCTGCTGTAGTGAAGTATACTTCATATAAATTCTTCGACAATGCGACTTCAATGCAAACTAACTATATACATATATATATATATATATATATATATTTATATATACATATATATATATATATATATATATATATATATATATATAACAAGCTTATAAAAGGTATTAAAACTATGGCTATTTTGTCAGAACTGATACCAACACTATGGTTGCGAGTCGCTAAGCATGGTACCAATACATGGATTTCAACGTATATATATATATATATATATATATATATATATATATATATATATATATATATAAGACTGCATATGAAGTTAACTCGAGAACTGCTTAAATACACCGTCGTATAGAAAAATGTATCGCCCAATTATCCCGCATTTCTTGACAAACTAAATAGTGGGTGTAGGGCGTAGTACCGGCATCTACTTATGAATCGCCAATAAGCACGAAATTCATGTGTACATGAGATTTTAACTTTCGTTCATGCTGAATTTGGTTTATCTTTATGGTCCTATTTAAACTAATTTATTACTACGCTCGCAATACCTAATACACAATTACTTACTGAAATGAAGTCCAATAACAGGATTTTAATTAAATACATTTTGTCAGTACAAGCTAAACATTTTATTGTGTGGTAAAAATCAATTCATCAAGTAGACCTGTTTTGCCAAGTACAGCTTAGAATTTTCCACGGATGTGTTTCAAATCGGATGACAGTTTTTTTCGGAGTCTATGATTATGTATATATTTACTAATTCTCTGCAATTAACAATATGCAATTGTTGTATAAACATAAATTTGATTGTTCTCAGAGGTTCTTCTTTACTATGTGATTTGCGCGAAAATGACCATTTTAAAACAATCACTGGCTTAATGTAAATTCAAGTATTTGGTGTAAGCGTTGTTTGCATTATTCCCCAGGGAATATCTTCCAAACGATTTCTGCGTCACTCAGCTGATACCACAGAATTTGCCAATATGCTGGAAGGCACGTCGTGAAAAATATTAATTTAACTAATCTGCAATGTATTGACATCAAACTTTTAGATTTACTAAATAAAAGTTTTATTGCTTCACGCCCATAATTCATCATTTCACTAGCTATTATGTTGACTTCTCTACTGTCTTTCATGTTACACACGCGTACCATTTTGTGATGGTTCATCTAGAGTTTGCAATCCTGGCAATGCGGTTGCCTTATTGTAAGAAGAGAGACAACTCACCCTTGGAGATCGATAATAAGTACGCAAACATGACAGCATATTATCTATGAAGGCATTTTTAAATGGCTGCTTTGCACAAACGTTGTGCGCCAGTTATTATAAAAAGTAGCATCACGTGTTCTTCAAGTGTGTTCTTGTAGGCATATTTTTTTTCTCAAAAAACAAACATTTATTTTAGCAGCTCGATACTGATTGTTGCGAAGATCTAATATGTATGCAATTGCGTATTGGGTGTTGCACATTTAGTTACAACGAAATATCTTTGAGTTGTAGAACTCATATCGAGAGAAACTTATTAAAAATGTCAATCATTTTGAGATTTTATTTTACATAGTCGTATCCAGTGGTTCGGCCTCTAGGACAATCGTGAATAAATTATTCAGAGCAAGTTTGCGAGCTTGAAGTAAACACCAATCATATTGTATTTAACCAGTCGTAAAACAAAATAGAAAAACTACCGCGGACAAGTACATTAACTTATTGCAGCTTTCGCCACACATCTACAGCGCAACAATAGATAATAATAATAAAAATAATAATAATAATAATAAATAAAAAATAAGTTTTGTAATAAATTTAAACAATAATTGGTTGCGCGGGTGGTGGTAACAATTCTTTGAATCAAGTTTGCTGAGTTTGAAGAAATTACCAGTCCCATTGTATTTAACCAGTCGTCGAACAACAAAACAAAACTACCGCCAGTCGCAACGCACTGACGTGTATCAACCTTCCATGATCAACATCAGAGTACGACGGCAAACTGACTATGTTGTTCGAGGACTGCTTAAATAAAATGGGATTGGTGTTTACTTAAAACAAGCAAACTTGACTTAATGAATTGGCACCACCACCCGCGCAATCAATTATTGTTTAATTGTGTTGTCTATATAATTGTGTGGCGAAAGCTACAAACTGCTAATGTTCGTGACTGCGTAGAAATTGTGCAGTCGACATGTCCAGTCAAGTACAATGTATGCAAGACTACTAGAGGTGAGAGCCGCATATCTACTTTTGCTTTTCATATATATGCAATGCGGTTTGATCCTCACTAGTTAGTTTGCCGTCGTACTCTGATGACGATCATGGAGGGTCGAAACGCGTCAGTGCGTTGCGACTGGCAGCAGTTTTGTTATGTTGTTCGAGGACTGGTTAAATAAAATGGGATTGGTTTTTACTTCAAGCACGCGAACTTGATTTAAAGAATTCCACAGATGTTTCTCTTTGATTACTGATAAATACAAGTATGTCTCCCCAAATAGAATAGAATATCTTTATTTGGATTCAAACCACACATGTTCCATCAAATAATAAAATTGGAAAATGTACAATATATAAAAAAAAGTTATCACATCACATAAAATTGAGAACCATGACTAGCAATTGATTGTATGTATTGTTGACTAACATGATGATATAATGCATAACATTTCAATTTTAATAATAAAAAACTTGGAAATAAAAATCTCAAGAAATTCTGTTTCCGATAACAATTATCCTTGTTTTTTTATTCAACCATGAGAAAGTATTATCATAATCAAAATAAAAAATATCAGCCGGATTGTAGACTTTTTCTAGTTCAGTAGATATAAATTTAAAAGACATCTTAGATGAAGGCATTTCTCTAAGCCACTTTGGCAATTGGTTATAAGTTTTGTAGATTTTCGAAAAAGAGAATAACTTGCTCGCAACATTCCCATCCAAAGGAGGAGATATTGCCAAATGTCCAAATGTAGATTAGCGGCATTATAATTTAGTGCTAATGCCGCCTCTACGTTCTTTAGTGTTTTTTGGAAAACTGCATTCAGCTTAAATGGGATGTTCAGGTAGACTGCGTTCTTTTCTGGTCCGAAATAAATCTGTTTCTGTTTACTTCCCCTTTTATTTATTGATTAAATTAATTGGCTATGGTGGTCATTTGACATTAAATCGTCAATTGCTTTATTATATTCGTTTTCTTTTGAATCTTGACTAACCAACCTGTCAATTCTTGAAAAGCAGCCACGAACGGTTGATAATTTATATTGTAACGGCTCAAACTGCAGTAATGCAAATACTGTGCAGACCAGGTTGGTTTATGATAAATTGTTCTGTTTAATTTACCATTAGTTTCTTTCTTTATAAGTTCATCTAGGAAAGGCAGACGATGATCTTCCTCGTGCTTTGTTGAAACTTTGAAGCAATGTTCGTGATTGCGACCTGTTCTTAAGGACAAGGAAATTATCATCCACGTACCATATGTATTGAGCACATTTACTTATGTCACTCCTTAATGATGTGTTCTCTAGATGCCATAAGAAAATCTCAGCCAATACGGGAAATAGGTGGCTCCCCATTGCCACACCATCAGTCGGTTTAGAGATGCTTCCATTAAAACGAAACTGTAAGTATTTTGTGTACAATAAGATAAGCTTCCGTGGAGTGTGACCTGGCACCGGAGATGGTATTGTCTATTTTAACCGCTTAGACTCTAATATCAATGTTTTCGTCAATTGAAACATTTGTAAACAAAGATGTAACATCAGAAGGCAACACAATCTTGTTTCTAATGTTAATAATTTGAATTCTCTTTACAAACTCAAAAGAATCGAAAACCGAATAATTACGTAGACTGGCGGTAGTTTTGTTATGTTGTT